>AWOL01S0027181.1:233897-334232 GCA_000715115.1 Nicotiana otophora | reverse complement strand
AGGACAGTTAGGATTGAATATGAAATTTTCGATTTGGATATTCGATTTTCGTATTAAATAAATGACAATCCAAATTCAAACCAAATAAGCTCGGATTAGATTGGATTTTTTAAGTTCGGTTTTGGATTAATCAGTTTGGATATTTCAGATATTCGGTATTGAGCCTATAAGTTTAGATTTTTCTTCGTCTTACAAAAATGAACATCTAAATAATAAATAAAGTATTCATATTAAATTACCTAAAAAGTTCCTCATTTTTATTACAATTATCTAAATAAAGTATTCAAGTAATGAAATTATTATCAAAACAATACAACAAAGACATTAAAAAGGCCGATAAGAAGTAGCAATAGTAAAACTATGACCAAATATAAAGTATTCTGATAATAACTTAGTAATTAGTATTGAATATATATGAGATAATGTCTAATGGGTAGGGTATTAGACTTATTACTGTTGACATATGGATAATGGACTAAATATAAAGTATAAAAATTTTGGATTTTCGGATATCCAAAAATTTAAAGTACCAAATCCAATATCCAATCTAAAGTCTAAAAAAATTAAAAATTAAATCCGAAATACAATCTTTAATTCAAAAATCCAAACAAAAAATCCAAAAAAATAGATTTCGGTTTGAATTTCGGGTTTGCTCAAATGTCCCTATAAATAATACGAGAATAGTTATTTTGGAATCACCTATGGTAAGAGCATCTTTGTTTTTATAGAAAACATTACTCTCTATGTCAACTGGGGTCACAATGCTACCAAAATTAGTATATGTTTTTTCTTCTTACCCAGTTAACCCACTTTGTATATAACTTGAAATTCTTTTTCCATTCCTTAACCCAACATTAAAGACCTATTCTAATGTTCTTTTTTTCTCTTCTTCGCCTTCATACAAAAAATAAACTTTAATGTGTAGTTCTTCAATTGTTGACTCTATACAATTACGCAAGTATTGTAGCCTCAATTGCCCAATTATATTCAAAAATAAAAAAACATGATACATAAGATGATACATACGAATATGGGTATGTCACTATAGTAATAACACTAGACACTACTATATTTATATGTTATGGCCATCTTTACACTTTGACGAGCGCAAATTCGGTGTATAAAACTTAGGCTCGCTAGTCAAAGATAATATAGTACTAAATCGTCTCCACAAAGATTGATTTAAATAATGTTCAAATAAATCTTCAGCTTAACACTATTCAGGAAAATAAACGTTTGATTTTGAGTTATTAACGAACTAAGAGTAAAACTAAGATTATCGATTGTGAATGAATAATGGAAATTGAGTGACTAAGTAGCAACGATTGAATATCAATGTGAGAAATAAGGGCTTTGACAAGATATGTGATCAACTATTATTCTGGTTAACTCTGTGCTAAGTTCATTCTTAACTTCTATTGACTCTTTCGATTTCAACAGATGATTAGGCTATCTTAAGGATTCAAATTCTTCTTTCGAATGAATTAAAGTTCGCTAAACAACCTAATGATATGCGCTATGAAAATATGCAAGAATACGTTGAATTAATGATCTTACGAAGAACGTCTCTCGACTATTCTTCTAAATTGGGTCAATTAATAACTCTACAAGCTCTTTCGATTACCTATGAGAGTCGTGAAATCAACCCAAACAAGATAACACAATGCGAATTACAACAACAATTCTCTTTCGATTAAAGTAAAACCACAATTAACCTTGCAATTCAAATAGAAACTCGTTCAACGAATTCAGGGAACTAACAGAAAGCAAACCCAAAATAATAGTCAAATCACAATATCCGTTAATAACCCTAACAAAGATTACTCCATAGTGGAGAAGTTGTTCATCACAAGAGTATTAAGAGAACAAGAAAACATTACAATCCATGAATTCAAAAAAACGTTTGTATTGAATTATTCGGATGAAGTATTCAGAGTCTATGTTGTTTCCTTGCCTTCTTCTCTCCAAACGTTGCTCCAAAATCCTAGAAACTCTATTTCGAGACGAGCTAGGCTTCATATAGGTCAAAAGGATGCCTCTAAATTTACAAATATAGGCCTGACTAGAATTCCCGGAGACGGACGTGCACGTCCACGCACCTGGAAGTATGATCACGCATATGGCCGTGCACATCTGGCAGTATTTCTGTGTTACTTGCGCGCTCAGGTGCGCATTTGTGGTTGCTCGTGTGCGGCCGCGCATGAGAATTTCTTCTTGGTCAGCTTGTTTTCCTCCTACTTAGTGCACTATCTGTCTATTGATCCCCTCTGCACCACCTGCACTGAAAGGCAACATACTAGACCAAAATCAGACTAGATCTCTATCAAATCAACCAAATCAAGGACACAAAGAGAGCATAAATGTTGAGTAATTTTAAGCTCATCAAACACCCCCACACTTAGCTTTTGCTCGTCCGAAAAAATCTTAAACTAAACTTCTCCTAACACTTCAACCTCCTTAGACAAGTGGCCTGCAAAAATCAACTAGATACAATCCTATGGTCACATTCAACCATAACCCCGGTTATGACAGCCCACTAGTGCTGTGGTCAAATCGGCGCCAAATCCTTAATACACCTCAGAAGAAAGAGACAATGCCCATTCACACACCAATTGCAAACAATAGCATAGGGCAATAACACAATAATCACTCTCCCTCACAAAGAAATGAATTATTCTTTCAAGAGTACCATAAGCTTGGCTAACATGTAACTCTCCACTAATATAGGAACAATATCGTCTAGATCATGTAGGACTTTGCATTTGGTTGTAACGTAGACTATGGGACGGGTTGGACATAATCTATATAAGAGTATCTTCACCTACCTAAGCACTTTAATACCTACAACTTCACACATGACCTACACCTTTTACAGTTATAATTGCCCCTAACTCCCACTTCATAATGGCACCCAGTTCCCATTTTTTTAAGCACCATGTACACGGACATTACATTAGGAGGGGAATGTGTACTTTTATTTCTTTACTAATAATGAGCATATCTCTTCTTTGTTTTTTATTTTCTTTTTTGATTTTTTCAAACTTTGTACAATTCCCTACTCGCGTACCTCACATCCATTCATGATGGTGCACCTTTATTCTACTTCTTATTGGTTTCACTCAAAACCAACCCCTACCCCCACACTTATGTTTTTTCAACTTTTAGAATCACACACAGGGCATTCAAGTGCTTAGGGATGGCTACGAGTTTAGGTTGTAATGTGGTTGCCAAAGAAAGAGGGAATTAGGCTCAACTGGGCTAACTAGGGATAACTTATCAGTTCTTAGGAGGGTTCAAAGCAATCGAAAATGGGATATCAAAGAAGGCCTACGGTCATCTCCAAACTCCACTATTACCTATGATTTCGCCTTGAGCCACAACCAAGCCAAGTTCTAGACCCTGTCAGGCATGGTCACTAGGAAAACATTCACCTCACCACACATAACATTTTGAATAGGCACACAATTCAAACCGTAGTCACCAATTGTCTCTCTGATGTATGACAAGATCATGCATCCCACCAGTCAGCCACAATCAACTTTGCCAACCACAAGCAACTTTTCAAAAGCTTATCTAAAAATAAAGAAATAACAAAAATCTACTCTAAAAAGTGTTTGGTTCAAAGTATTACGACCATGATAAAGAACCAAACAAGAAACCTATGGAAGTACAAGTGAAGAAGTTATCCTAAAAGAAAATAAGAAAATATTTTTGGGATTTTGTTTTTGTGTTTTTTCTTTTCTTTTATTTTTTCAATAGGAAAGCAACTTAAACAACGCTATTTACAATAGCCCCACCCCCACACGTAACAAGTGGTATGTCCCCATGTCATAAAATTAAAATGCAAAGGTGAAGGAAAAACTCCCTTGATTGGGTCAATCCGTGTCGGAGACAGTGCCAGGGTCTAGGTGACAAGCCCGGCCGAGTGCGCGCACCCATGCCATGATCTTACTCTCGGACTTGGCATTTTTCCCAGCAAGTGACACCACCCGAGTGCCCAAAGTATCAACAGAAGTGCGCATCCCCGCCATCTCATGTTCCAACGCCACCATTCTTATTTCCCATACATTGTTTGAAAGTTCTCCGACAACCTGCTCACGCGGGGTATCAGCAGCAACATCCTCCCCATGCACCTCCCTTTCCTCTATGGGTGCATCAGACTCCTTACTCTCAACTTCAGCAGCCACAATAGGTTCTTTCCCAATGACAACTTTATCAGCCTGAAATGTTTTCTCTCTCTTGACCTTTTCGTCCATAGCTTTGTTTTCTGGTACCCGTGCCTCACGGCACAACCGAGTGACTAATGATGGGAATAAGAATAATTAATTGTCATCTCGTCTTGAATGACCTTAGCCACATCAAAGTTGTGTCCATTTATAAAGCACAAAATTAGAGCAGCCCGGGGACCATTCACCTCAGTTGTATTGCAGGAAGGCATCAAGCGATTGTTGATGATCTATAACCAAAGCTTCCCTTACAAGGTTAGTGCAACAGAGTGAAATTTTTGGTCCCTGATTAACCACACCACCTCCTTCACGGGCACACAGATGGTCTGAAAGAACATATCCCACGGGTAAGGTTGCTTGTTATTATGTACTAAGTGATTGGTTTTACCAATTTGGTCCACATACTTAGATAAGTGGTAGACCCTTTGGATAGCCTCCTTGAAACAATCCACCTTCTTCTTTCTGACAGTACACACATAGTCCTCATGTTCCAGGCAATTCAAATAGAATTCCCTAACAACAGTCAAATTGGACTCGTCAAGGGAGTTTTTCCTTGAGGAGAGACCCGATGTCGATTCCCCTTTCAGGTATGGGATTTTTGTTTGCCTTACTATTAAACCGGTCTTGGGCCTCCCAGGAGACAAACTTGTTTTGATCATATGGGCGAGAAGATGCAGAAGCGCGTGACCTTGAAGTGCCCACATCTTTAGCTTTGGATGTTCCCGCTTGTCTACCGGTAGACGCGCTTGGAGCTTTTATTTTCTTTGAAGTGGCCATGTGCACTTGAAATAACCCAACAATAATAAAAAAATTAGACCACTCTTTGGGCCAAAAAGGGTTACTCAGATTTCACTTGTATAGTGGTCACGAAGATACACTACTCCTTGCCATATGAAGGCTCCATCCCACAATCATTAGAGTATATCCCCATTACTAATTTACCCAAATAAAGTTCATGGATTATTTTCAGGTGGGCAACAAATTCTAGAAAATATTGCATAACCTCATTGTGGCATTTGCACAAACACCTGATATTCAAAGCTGCTCCTATTCCACACAAATTAATTTTAGTCCTAGGTGGACTACATATACCACAATTTCATCTACATAACAGCCATAACTTTCATCATCCATGGGAAAACCATTCCTTAAACCCTAAAAGAAAAAAGAAAAAAATGAAAAAGATTAAAAATGGAGTAAAATACATACATGAAAATTCAAGTTAGGAAGACACACTTTGTGATTAGAGTAAAGGGGAGGGTGAAAGAGCGAAGGATTGAGGGATATGGGCGGGGTGGTTTTTGGCGAGAGTGAGAGAGATGGGGGATGGAGGTGAAGTGGATAGGGCTGGTCTTTTGTAAGAGAAGATAGGAAAGTGCAAGATATTAGAAGAGGGGTAAATAAGGGGGTTGAAATCAGGGTTATATGAAAAGGGACCCAGATACTTACTTGGTGCGCGGTCGGGTCAACACGTGCGTGGCCGCACACATGACAGAAAGTTTGTGAAACATGTGCGGCCATATGCGCATTCAATACTCCTCGTGCGTGGCCGCACACCTTCATACTTTCTAGCGTCGTATTCTGTGCAATTAAATGTGCGGTACACCCCTCTAGGTGCACGACATCGCACCTATACACGCACAAATTGCCTTTGAAGGCCTCAAGCAATTCCACCATCTATACTTTCCTGCAACCACCAAATCATAATATACACTAACTGTTACCTAGACTAAGCTACCAAAGAATAATTAAACTAGTAAAAAGGTTAGAGGTAGTTCTGAGTTATAGTCATCAGCTTGACTCAACCGGGCACTCTCAACTGATTATGATGCTCAAGGATTGCTTAGCAAATCCTCCAGTAAGATATGGTTTTAACCTTTGCCCGTTCGCCTTAAAACCCTCAGTTCCTTCCATGTTTTGGATCTCAATCGCCCCATATGGTGATACATGTTTCACCACATACCGTCCCGTCCGTCTAGACTTATATTTTTCGAGAAACAATATGAGCCTACTATTGTATAGCAAGACTCTTTTCCCTTCACGAAATTCTTTTGATTTAATCAGACGGTCATGCCATTTCTTCGTCTTTTCCTTGAAAATTCGCGCATTCTCATACGTGTCTAATCTGAATTCCTCCAACTCATTCATCTGTGACATTCGGTGCACACCTGCAAGAATGAGATCAAGATTAAGCAATTTAATTGCCCAATAAGACTTATGCTCTATCTCCAAAGACAAATGACAAGACTTTCCATATTCTAACTTTTAAGGTGAAGTCCCTATGGTTGTTTTGAACACTGTTCTGTATGCCCTTAGAGATGCATCTAATTTTACTGACCAATCATTTTTTGGAAGCAATAACCATTTTTTCTAGAATTCTTTTGAGTTCACGGTTAGCTATTTCTACTTGCCCGCTAGTTTGAGCATGACATGGGGTTTCTATTTTATGTGTTACCCCATATATAGACAGCAGTGTGGCAAACTGTTTATTGAGAAAGTGTGGAACAAGTAATTCAAACACAACATAGCTAGTTTGCCTTCCTCAACATCAATACACAACCCACACAATGTCTACTGAGCCTCTATAGATACAGAAGAGTACTATGATAATGCCGGCAACAAGACCCCGGCTATACGTCAAACACAATATACAAGGAATAAAGGATACATGACCCCAAAATGAAGTGGGGCTCACCAAGTTTGCTGGAAAAAGGGTGTACCGCTATCACTGATCAGTGTCTCCTGCTGTGGAACCACCTGCATCCATTAAAGATGCAGCGCCCCCGGCAAAAGGAACGTTAGTACATATGAAATAGTACTAGTATGAATGACAAAACATCCTCTCAATAGAATGATAAATAATACGAGCAAGTACAATCATAATATCAGTGGAAGCCTCAAACAACATCAAACCTCAAGTTAGGATCAAGACAATATTCAAATAAGTTTCCATATTTTATGGTGGGAGGTCTTTAGTACCAATATGCCATCATTCACGATTCCAATATTCATAATACCAATACCACCATTCTTTTAGCACGGAGTCAGATCACGACCCGATCGGCTAGGCCATATCATTAGAGATATCAACCATAATCATAATTTTCAGCACAATCACCACCATGTGTGCGGCATCATGTCCGATCATGACCCGATCGGCTAGGCCGTCTCAATAGAGACGTCATCCTTCTTATACCAAACATCTCATTTCATACTTCTTTTGCATCGTTTTATTTCATTGGCACTAGTGGCCACAATTATAAAATCATTATTGGCACGTCGGTCATTTTTAATATTTCATACTCACTTTTCACTTTCCAACATCATCATCATCATCATCCACAACAAGGCATTTCAAATCATGGTTTTTAGTACATATGTTTTTCACAAAATTTGGCATAATAGCCTTCGTTTGAACTTGACGTGAAGTCGCAACATTATTAGTGAACATCCCATACTTTGAACATATTCTCAAATGATAACTTAGCATGACAAAAAGTTTTGGGGATGCATATTGAACATATATATTTCAACACAAGCTTATTCGGAATAGCCATTTTCATAATGAACAATTTGGGACTTACATGAATACCATGGGATTCAATTCTAAGAGAATAATTTTGCCAACATACCTCAATGGGGCTTCCTTAAACTCTAAGATGTTCCGCAATTCTTAGCAACTTCAATCTATTTTAGAAATATAACAAATTGAACAAATATTAGGAGGATGATCATGGTTCTAGCTCATTTGAGCATTTTATCAAACATTAGGTGTGCATTAAGGTTTCAAGGTCTTTTTTTATGGAGGATTCCATCGTCCCACAACCCATTATTTACCATTTTTAGCTCAACAATCTTCCTACACCCCTTGATAACACATGCATGCAAATTAACCAACTCCTATACCAAAGAATTATCTTACTAATTACCCATTTCTAGTTAACTTTCGAAATGAAGGGTTAGGGTGTAGAATCTTACCTCTAGGATGAATACCTAGTGAGATTTCCTTATTAATATTCCAAGATTTGAGTAAGAATTGAAGAACAAATTATTGAAGAACTCTCTTCCACTCTAGGGCACTCTCTCACCCTCAAAATATCAGATTTTTGGTCAAACAATGGTACAAATCGTCTATTTAATGAAGTAAGGTCAGGTTATAAAAACCCAAAAACGAAGCTCCGGAACAGTATATACGATCGCATATGTGACCACAGAATGGACATGCGGTCCGCATATCGGCTGCACAATTGGTGCCCAAAACTACTGCAACCTGCCTGGGTTTGCGGTCACTATGCGGCCCACATACCTATTCTGCGGTCGTATAATGAACCGTAGAAGCGTTTTACAGTCACATAATCGACCGTAGAATGGCATCCAAAACTGCCCACTCCTGCCTCACTCTGCGGCCATTATGCAGTCCGCAGAGTGATTCTACGGCCGCATAGTGGGCCGCAGAAATATATTTTTCTGCCCAAATTTTTCCTTTACTCCCCAGCACATTGTTCAACCCAAAACGTCTGAGCCGTGGCGTGCAAGCTTGCCGCGAAGAATTTCTAAAATCCTCAAACACGTAAGCCTACTTCGGCACCACGAAACCTTAAATTCCTTATGCAAAATTTGACGGGGCCTTACATTTTCCCCCACTTAGGATCATTCGTCCTCGAATGAGGGTCAAAATCTGTCATTAGCATTCAATGTGGCCCGACTGCGAATTCACACACACCAGTAGTTTCAATATTTGACTAACTCCCTAAATTTCCAAAAATTTCGCTAGAGTCTCCCCTGTAAGTGGGCCTATCCACCTGTTAGAAAATCCCAAAAATCAATCCTAACAACATATACATAATCTGATGATGCAATATAACATAATAACAACACCCATCGTGGCCTTAGAAGCAAAATATTACTAGAAATGGAACACCTTTAACATCAATTGTACAAATGATACATAATTCATAGAAAGTAACTCTTAGAACTTTCATAGATCACAACTTTATAAATACATGTCTATTCAAACAATTAAGGATAATTTTTCTTTCTTTATTTCTTCCTCGGCCTCCCATGTAGCCTCTTCAACCTGTTGGTTTCGCCATAACACTTTCACAGAGGCAATTTCTTTATTTCTCAACTTACGGACTTGCCGATCAATAATAGAAACTGGTATCTCTTCATAAGTCAATTTTTCATTAACCTCAATAGTCTCCACCGGAACAATGGGTGCCGGGTCTCTAACTACTTTCTTCAACATAGACACATGAAACACCGGGTGTACTAATGACATCTCAGGTGGTAGCTCAATCTTTTACACCACCTCACCGATCCTTTGAATGATTCTGTACGGTCCGACATACCTCGGACTCAATTTCCCTTTCTTTCCAAATCACATTACACCTTTCATGGGGGAAACCTTCAAGAATACCCAATCATCTTCTTTGAAATCTAAATCCCTATGACAAACATCCGAATAGGACTTCTGACGACTCTGAGTAGTCTTCAACCGATCCTTAGTGATCTTAACTTTTTCCATAGCCTGATGTACGAGGTTTGGCCCTATCAAATCTGCTTCCCCAATCTTGAACCACCTAAAGGGAGATCTACATCTCCTTCCATATAAAGCCTCGAACGGTGCCATCTGAATGCTAGCATGATAACTATTGTTGTAGGAAAATTCTATGAGTGGTAAATGATCATCCCAGCTACCTTTGAAGTCTAAAACACAAGCGCACAACATATCCTCAAGCGTATGAATAGTCTGCTCTGCCTGCCCGTCTATCTGCGGGAGAAAGCCTGTACTGAGATTCACCTGAGTACCCAAACCTTACTAAAATTTCTTCCAAAACTTAGCGGTGAATTGTGCTCCCCGATCAGAAATGATGAAAACTGGAGTGCCATGCAACCTGACTATTTCTTTGATATACAACTGAGCATACTGTTCTGCTGTATCGGTAGCCTTAACCTATAAAAAGTGGGTTGATTTTGTGAGTCGATCCACAATCACCCAAATCGAGTCAAACTTATGAGAAGTGAGAGGTAGTCCTACCACAAAGTCCATATTAATCATTTCCCACTTCCACAATTGGAATTTCTATGTTCTGTGCCAACCCACCAGGCCTTTGGTGTTCGGCCTTCACTTTTTGACAATTTGGACATCTCACCACAAAGTTTTCTACATTTCTCTTCATATCATTACACCAATAGACTTGCTTAAGATCATGATACATTTTTATAGAGCTCGGGTGCACGGAATACCTAGAAGTGTGAGCTTCAATCATGATTCTCTCCCGGAGACCATCTACATTTGGAACACATAGACGCCCTTGGTACCTTAGTGTACCATCACCCATGCCAAGAGAAAAAGACATGGTCTTATGTTTATGAATCCCCTCTTTCAATTATGCCAATAATGGATCGTTGTATTGCTTCTCCTTGACTTCCATAACAAGTGATGATTCAGCCCTATTTTGCACAATCACCCCTCCTTCACTAGAGTCCGCAAGACGAACACCCAAACTAGCCAATCAGTGAACTTCCTTGTCCAATGGCCTTTGATATACCTCTAAGTATGCTAAACTACCCATAGATTTCTGTCTAAGAGCATCTTCCACAACATTAGCCTTCCCCGGATGATATAGAATACCAATATCGTAGTCCTTGAGTAACTCAAGACATATTTTTTGTCTCAGATTCAATTCTTTCTTCTTGAAAATATATTGAAGGCTCTTATGGTCCATGAATATATCCACATGGACCCCATATAAATAATAAGGCCAAATTTTCAATGCAAATACCACCACCGCAAATTCTAAGTCATGTGTTGGATAGTTCTTTTCATGCTTCTTGAGTTGCCTAGAAGCATAAGCTATCACCTTGCCATGTTGCATTAATACACACCCAAGTCTGATTCTCAAAGCATTACAATATACTACAAACCCATATGTACCGTCTGGTAGAGTCAACACCGGTGTCATAGTCAATCTCAATTTCAACTCCTGAAAGCTCCATTCACAAGCATTTGACCATTGAAACTTAACCGCCTTCTGCGTCAATTTAGTCAACGGAGAGGCAAGAGTATAGAACCCCTCCAAAAACTTCCTATAATACCCAGCTAAGCCTAAGAAACTGTGAATCTCTGTTGGATTTGTAGGCCTTGGCCAATTCTTCATAGCTACAATTTTCTGAGGATGAACCTCAATTCCTTCACTAGAGACGACATGACCCAAGAATGTGACAGATTCAAGCCAAAATTCACACATTGAAAACTTTGCATATAACTTGTGCTGATATAGGGTTTGCAAAACTACCCTGAGATAATCAGCATGGTCCTCTCGACTTCGTGAATATACAAGAATATCGTTAATGAACACTATCACAAAGGAGTCAAAAAAAAGCTTGAAGACTCGATTCATAAGATCCGTGAAACCTGCTGGGGCATTTTTTAGCCCAAAAGACATCACCAAAAATTCAAAATGCCTATATCAGGTTCTAAAAGCAGTTTTCGGAACATCATGCTTCCTGATCTTCAATTGGTGATACCCGGATCGTAAATCAATTTTGGAGAAGTACTTAGCACCTTGCAATTGGTCAAACAAGTCATCTATCCTTGGAAGTGGGTACTTATTCTTGATCGTGACCTTGTTGAGCTGCCGATAGTCAATACACATTCTCAGTGACCCATCTTTCTTCCTTACAAAAAGGACCGATGTTCCCCAAGGTGACACACTCGGCAGGATGAAACCTTTCCCTAACAAATCCTTCAATTGTTCCTTTAGCTCTTTCAATTCTGCCGGTGCCATTTTGTAGGGCGAAATAGATATAGGTTGCATGTCTGGTATCACATCAATCCCAAAATCAATCTCCCTGCCTGATGGGACCCAGGGAGTTCATCCGGAAAGACACCCGAAAATTCATTCACAACAGGCACAGACTCAAGTGTAGGTGCCTCAACATCGGTGTCCGTAACCCGGACCAAATGGTAAATACACCCCTTGTCGATCATTTTCGTTGCTTTAAGGTAAGAAATAAATCTACCCTTTGGCACTACATCATCCCCCTTCCACTCAATGACTGGCTCATTTGGAAATTCGAACCAAACGGTCCTTGTTTGATAATCAAGCTTGGAAAAACATGAATAAAGCCAGTCCATCCCCATTATTACATCAAAATTGACAATCCCCAATTCAATGAGATCGACCATGGTGTCCCAACCATGCAATATGACAACACAATCCCTATAAACCCGCGCAGCCAAAATAGACTCACCAACCGGAGTAGATACAAAGAACGGCTTATGAAGTTGTTCCGGTTCTATCCCAAATTCCATAGCAACAAAAGAAGTGACATATGACAAAGTGGAACCTGGATCAATAAGAGCATATACATCATGAGATTGGACAGTCAATATACATGTGACAACATATGGAGAAGCCTCTGAATTCTGGCGACCCTTCATAGCATAGAAATGGCTGGATCCTCCCGAACTCTATGCTCCACCCCTAGATGCACCATGCCCTGTGGGTGTTGGATTGCCTCGAGCTGGAGGAGGTGTTGCGGATGTAGTAGCTACAGAATTTGCCGGCTATGACGTGCCCCTGGCCTCACCCTGGCGGGACAAATGACAATCCCTCTAAATGTGACCCCTCAATCCGCACCCGTAGAATATGGGTAAGTCCATGTAGCATATTCCTAAGTGCAGCTTTCCACACCTAGGGCATGGGGGACTTCGCTGCTGCTGGAATTTACCACCATGTCGAACCTGCTAGTAGGAGCCTTTATTGCCCTGACTGGGCCTGAAACGGCTCCACTACTGCTGATCGGGCCCTGATGGCAGTGCACTAACCGAAGACTTAGAATAGGCTGGGATGGCCCTGATGACCCTCCCCTGAATGCTGACCTGCCGCCACCAGAAGAACAACCAAAGTTGCCTGCAGACCGGGCCTTATTACTATCCTCTCGCTTCATTTTGTTCCTTAATTTCCGGGTATTTGTGGCTTGAAAGATTGCCACCATCTTTCCATAGTTCATATCAGAATTCAAGGCTGCTATAGCGACCTCATTAATTACCAAGGGACTAAGTCCCTACACAAACTGGCGCACTCTAGCCTCCATAGTGGGCAACATGTAAATAGCATACTTGGACAGTTGTGCGAACCTCATATGGTACTCCCACACACTCAGGCTACCTTGCCTCAGGCTCTTAAACTCAGTGGCATGGGCTGCCTTAGTCTCGACAGGCAATAAATGATCAATGAATAAATCGGCAAACTCACCCCACCCCGCCGGAGGGCTTCCCTCCTCACGGGACTCCTCTCATACCTCAAACCAAGAATATGCCACCTTTTTCAGGCGGTAGGAGGCTATTTCCACTGCCTCTGTCTCAGTAGCATGCATAACTCAGAGAGTCTTTTTGTAAGGCCCCGTTAAAATTTCCTAATGATTTAAGATTTTAAGGTGCGCCAACTACAATTGGGAATAACGTATTCGAGTATTAAAGGATACCTATGGGATAGGACCACATCATTTTGAAATGACAATATGTGTTTAAGGTGTGTTGAAAGTGTTAAGACTTTAAGTCAAGTTCGAATGAAGGTTGTTATGCCAAATTGTGTGAAAAGTCTCTATGTGCCTAAAATTCTTAGTTGCTCCCGTGAGTATTTAAAGTCTTGAATTGAAAAGCCTTGTTGTTGTTGATGACAATGATGACGTTTGAAAGCGGTAACAGAATTTGAATTGTGAAATACGACCAAGGGCCAAGAATGGTCTTATTGGTATTGTGAATGATGGCATTGTGAAAGTACGGTGGTATTGGTATTGTGAACGATGGCATTGTGAACACTGGTATATCGGTGCTAAAGATCTCCCAATCAAAAAATAATATTATTATTATATTTTGATTATCACTTCACAATGTTATCTTTATATGTTGGGAATTATTATGTTTTAACTTGGCACATGAATATCATTGATTGTTGATTGTTGTTTCCATGGTTTTCCCTTTCTTACATTGGCATTCTATTTTGAAAGAGGTCAGTTAGCTTTACATACTAGTACTATTTTATATGTACTAACGTCCCTTTTGTCGGGGGCGCTGCATCTTTAATGGATGCAAGTGGTTCATCAGCGGGCAACTGTGGTCCTCGTTAGCAGCTTCTCTCTATTCAGAAGGTTGGTGAGCCCTACTCTATTTTGGGCCTGATGTCATTTGAGTTGTACATTGTGTTTTGAGGTATAGCCGGGGCCTTGTTGCCGGCACTTTCATACTACTCTTGTGTTGTACTTAGAGGCTCCGTAGACAGGTTGTGGGTGGTAGTCAATGTGGGGAATTGAATTAGAAATGTTGGTATTTGGCAAACATGTTTTTCATTATATTTATAAACTTGTAATAATTTGGAAATTATTAATGAAGCTGCTAATAGAAATGGAATGGGAATTGTTAATAAAATTTTTTCAATGTTTGATTAATGGGGTATATTTCCTCTTTATTTATGGATGAGTTTGGATAGAAGGAAATCTAATAGGATTGCTCGGCTGGGTTCACTAGTTGAGTGTCGGTCGCGCTCTCCGATTTCGGGGCATGACAAACTTGGTATCAGAGCTTAAGGTTTTAAAGTGTCCTAGGTTGTCTCGGATTCATGTCTAGTAGAGTCCTTCTTATCAGTGTGTTGTCGACCACATCGATAACAAGTAGGCTACATGGATATTTAGTAATTTCACACTTCTTTGATACTCCAGATCGTGCGGTAGTGCTCAAGATAGGAAGCTAAATTTATCGTCATGTCTCATTTTCCATATGAGTAACCCACGGGTTCGAGGCATCGAGGCGGGGATAAAAGAACCAATTGTTAGGGGAAGTGTTTAATGTCACCACGCCACCAGATTATGTAGTAAGAGCACCTAAGAAATGAAAGAGGATTATAAGCATTAATAAGCCGGAATGTTTGATATGAAAGAAGAGCCACTCGGGTTTAGCCATTCGGGCTTGTGTCGGATGATTCTTGAAATATGTCATGGTTGTGTAAAGAGGGGTCACAAGAAAAACAAATGCCCTTAGGTTGGGTACACCCATCCCGACCTGCCTGATATGCGGGCGGGAACATTTTGCGTCATGTTATGAGTATGCTCAGAAACGTGTTAGGGGTGGCAGATTTAGACAATTCCAAAGGCCCATACAACGACATGGTGCAGAGATAGTTAATACCGTCACGGGTCCTGGAGGAAGGATAAGGGGGATGCTTATGATGTATTCAAAAATGGTAAATATCAGGTAAATGGGGTGAGTCAGTTTAGTGGACCCCATCCCGTTGTGTGAAGTGTATGAGATATCATTCGGGGGTACGCCACTATGGTACTAATGTATGTTTTGGATGTGGAGTAGAGGGGCATCAATTAAGGCACTGCCCTATCAATCTAAAGTCACCAAGTAAGTCGTTCCTTAGTACATCATTATGAACACGCATAATTTTTCCTTGTTGTATATGTACATCCATATTGAAAAGACTTCATAAACATGGTCTTAACAAGACGCTGAATCACAAAACATTGCATGTACTTACTTTCTAAACGAGATGCATTATTCATGAAGCCACTCTATCACAAATTCTCTTATTTACAATCTCTGGAGGAATTGAGTTCTATAATGATTTCCTTGGAATAAGTTATAACCCTAGGTTAATACTTCCCACTGCTTCCCTAAATTTTCAACAAGGGACTATACCTGATGAATTTCTTACAGAACGTTTTGATTCAAATGGATAACATCTGCTCACTTGTGCCTATGCACGCAACACCATAATATTTACCTATGTGGTATCAAATCTAATGTAGCCTAGTATTGAGATCCTTCTTGAGCCACTCGTTTTCTCTCCGGTGTATGTGGCTCCTATGGTTTGAACAATCACTTTGTTCCTTTATGTATATTATCATGAATCCTTTTCACCGTCTAGTAACATGAGAGCATATTGATTTGAAAGACAAATTCGTCATATCTCTAGTCCTCTCATATAGGATCAACTATTTGCAAAGGTTAAGTTGTGAGAATGATAATAATCTCACAAGTGTTCAACTTCTTTTTCATTCACATGGGCTTGTGGCATAGATTCCTTGTGCTAGTTACTGTTAAGAGCATAATGAAACTTCATGTTTTTTGAAACCCATAATGCATTCAGGGTGCTAGAATATTCTCATTTCGAGTTAAACTAATTTTCCCTACACTCCAGGAGACGACTGGTGTCACGTACTTGGCTATTTCTCTTTGAGGCCTACTATTGACAAACAAGGCACATATGAAATGAAACGATTGTTGTTGTCATTTGCATGAATAATAGTCTTCCAAGAATAACTGGCGCTAATGTCTTTATCCTTCCGATTATGCCTCCCATATGTCACATGTCTAAAATGACTCATTTCTTTTAAATCTCAGAATCGTGAATAGGGTCCCTCTATTATCAATGTGTACTAGTCAACTATATGCCTCATTTGTCGAACTGATGATGTCATCACAATGATTAACCATGTCAGTGCTATCGATAATAACCTTCATGTCTCTTGGGATATAACCTCATGAAATGCCCTGCTCAGCACATTGATAGAATCTTGAAAACATTCCAACCCAATCTCGGACCTCGTTGTTCCTATTTATAGTAACCTATGGGGGTTGAAGGTTCAAACATGTCAAAGAAGAAGCGTCATCCCATGATAGAATATATATTTTAGGAAGTTTTATGGTAATATTAAATCTAGCATATCTTAGAGTAATTGTTGGAGGTTGCCAAAGGTTTAGTTTGGGTGTTTGGCGTAAAGATTTAGAGTTGAAGAAAGTGAAAAAGTTATTCTCAAGATTTCCTCTATGAATATATTGGGTGAATTGTTAAGGAAGGTAAAGTATGTGTAGTCACATTGGGCATTACGGAATCTTGAGGGAAATAGGCCAAACTATAAGTATGATGTTTCCCAATCGTTGTCTTTTATGCACCCAGTGTTTCATGTGTCTATCTCTAAGAAGGTAGTTGGAAATCCTTTGTCTATCATTCCGGTGAAAACTATTGAAGGTGAAGTTAATGGATAATTGGCTTATAAGAGGTACCTAGTTGTCATTCATGTTAGATAAGTCGGGAAATTGAGATCTGCCTCCATCAAAGTAAAGGAAGTATTCTCACTTGCCTGTATAACTAAATGGTTGTGGTTCAAAAGGGTACTTGTTATGTGTTATGATTTAAATATGTGCAACTCATGTCTAGATACCACTTCTGTTAATGTAATGCCCTTAATATTGAGATCAGTGTTATTGATATATACTATGATGCTTTGTTGAGTTATGGATATGTTGTTAGGGTAGTTTTGAGATTCTCTAGCAGGTGGATAGGCCTAGTTACAAGGGAGACTCTGTCGAAATTTCTAGAAATTTGTGGAGTAAGCCAAATTTTGGAGCGTTTGGTGTGTAGATAAAGATTTAAGTCACCTTAGGTATCTATGGCGAACTCTAACCCTCATTCGAGGACGAATGATCCTAAGTGAGGGAGAATGTAAGGCCCCGTTAAAATTTTCTAATGATTTAAGATTTTAAAGTGTGCCAACTATATTTAGGAATAACATATTCGATTAATAAAGGAGACCTATGGGATAGGACCACATCATTTTGAAATGAAAATATGTGTTTAGAGTGTGTTGAAAATGTTAAGACTTCAAGTCAAGTTCGAATGAAGGTTGTTATGCCAAATTGTGTGAAAAGTCTCTATGTGCCTAAGATTCTTAGTTGCTCCCATGAGTATTTAAAGTCTTGAATTGAAGAGCCTTGTTGTTGTTGATGACGATGATAACGCTTGAAAGTGGAAAAAGAATTTGAATTATGAAATACGGCCAAGTGCTAAGAATGATTTTATAATTGTTTCCACTAGTGCCAATGAAATGAAAAGATGTGAAAGAAGTATGAAATGAGATGATTGTTATAAAAAGTATGATGTCTCGAATGAGACGGCCTAGCCGATTGGGTCGTGATCTGACACCATGCCGCACACATGGTGGTGATTGTACTGGAAATTGTAATTGAAATTGTGATTTTGGTTGATGTCTCTAATGAGATGGCCTTTTCGATCGGGTCGTGATCAAACTCCGTGCTAAAAGTACGGTGTTATTGGTATTGAGAGTGATTGTGGTTGATGTCTCTAATGAGATGGCCTTGCCGACCAGGTCGAGATCGGACTGCATGCTAAAAGTACGGTGGTATTGGTATTGTGAACATTGGTATTATGAACATTGGTATTGTGAACGATGGTATTGTGAACAGTGGTATATCGGTGTTGAAGATCTCCCAACCAAAAAATAATATTATTATCATATTTTGATTATCACTTCACAGTGTTATCTTCATATTTTGGGAATTATTATGTTTTAACTTGGCACTTGAATATCATTGATTGTTGATTTGTTGTTTCCATGGTTTTTCCTTTCTTACATTTGCATTCTATTTTGAAAGAGGTCAGTTAGCTTTACATACTAGTACTATTCCATATGTACTAACGTCCCTTTTGCCGAGGGCGCTGCATCTTTAATGGATGCATGTGGTACATCCGCGGGCAGCTTTGGTCCTCGTTAGCAATCGCTCACTATTCAGCAGGTTTTGGTGAGCCCTACTCTATTCCTGATGTCATTCGAGTTGTACATTGTATTTTGAGGTATTGCCGGGGCCTTATTGGCGGCACTTCCATACTACTCTTTTGTTGTACTTAGAGGCTCCGTAGACAGGTTCTGGTTGGTAGTCGATGTGAGGAATTTAACTAGAAATGTTGGTATTTGGCAAACATATTTTTCATTATATTTATAAACTTGTAATATTTTGGAAATTATGAATGAAGTTGTTAGTGAAAATGGAATGTGAATTGTTAATGAAATATTTTCAATGTTTGATTAATGGAGTACATTTCCTCTTTATTCATGAATGAGTTTGGGTAGAAGGAAATCTAATAGGCTTGCTCGGTTAGGTTCACTCAGTTGAGCGCCGGTCACGCTCTCTGATTTCGGGGCGTGACACTTGTACATCTCATCAATGAATTCCTGGGGGTCCTCATCTCGGTTAGTACTCTTGAACACTGGAGGATCCAACTAGAAAAACCTGTTCACCCTGGAACTAGAAGAATCCCCTATATGACTAGAAGAAGTGGGTGCAACATTTGATCTCTAAGCTTGGGAAGCCACTATTTGAGCCAACATCTGAATGGCTCCCCTAAGATCCCTATCAGAAACACCGAAATCGGAAGCTGGAGCTGGAGGTGGAACTGGTATATCAGCTGGAGGGATCGTTGCACCCTCAGTAGGTGTAGGGGCAGGTGCGGTCTGATCAGTTGTAGTAGAATCAGGCAGTGTAGTAACTAGAGGAATATTCCACTCTTTGGGTGCTCACCCGCATCATTAAATATAGAATCAACTGGCACTCCTGGGGTGACATTGGCTCTTTGGCCAGTTATTGCCTTTTTCTTAGGCGCCATATACTAAAAATTAGAGGAAAGCACGAGTTAAAGGAGGAACAATCTTACAATTAGCTTTATCGCACGATTGAGATTGTGAAAGAAGGGTATTGTTCCTAAATGCCGAAGTAGCATCCTAATTATAGATATGGTCGATAACACACTGATAAAGACTCTACTATATACGGTGTCGAGACATCCTAGGACACTTTAAAATCTTAGGCTCTGATACCAAGTTTGTCATACCCCAAACTCGAGGAGCGAGACCGGCGCTCAACCGAGTGAACTCGGCCGAGCAAGCCTAAATGATTTCCTTCTACCCAAACTCATCCATGAATAAAGAGATTATGTATTTTTGTTAATTAGACAATAAGGTGATCATGTCTTCAATACCAATTGATTACCACTAGATTCATCATTTTAAAGTCTCAAATTTCACACCCGTTTTTCATAGTCTGTAGTGGAACAAGTAATCCAAACACAACATAGCTAGTTTGACTTCCTCAACACCAATACACAACTCACACAATGTCTATGGAGCCTCTATAGATACAAAAGAGTACTATAATAATGCTGGCAACAAGGCCCCGGCTATACCTCAAACATAATACACAAGGAACAAAGGATACATGACCCCGAAATGAAGTGGGGCTCACCAAGTCTGTTGGGAAGCGGGTGTACCGCTATCAGTGATCAGTGTCTCCTGCTGTGGAATCACCTGCATCCATTGAAAATGCAGCGCCTCCGTTAAAAGTGACGTTAGTACATATGGAATAGTACTAGTATGAATAAAAAAACACCCTCAATAGAATGATAAATAATACGAGCAAGTACAATCATAATATAAGTGGAAGCCTCAAAAAACATCAAACCTCAAATTAGGATCAAGGCAATATTCAAATAAGTTTCCATATTTTAAGGTGGGAGGTCTTTAGTACTAATATTCCACGATTCACGATTCCAATATTCATAAAACCAATATCACCGTTCTTTTAGCACGTAGTCCGATCACGACCCGATCGGCTAGGCCATATCATTAGAGAGATCAACCACAATCATAATTTCTAGCACAATCACCACCATGTGTACGGCATGGTGTTCGATCACGACCAGATTGGTTAGGCCGTCTCACTATAGACATCATCCTTCTTATACTAATCATCTCATTTCATACTTCTTTCGAATCTTTTCATTTCATTGGCTCTAGTGGTCACAATTATAAAATCATTATTGGCACGTTAGCCGTATTTAATATTTCTTGCTCACCTTTTCACTTTCAAACATCATCGTCGTCATCATCCACAACAAGCCATTTCAAATCAATATTTTTAGTACACATGTGAGCAATTAAGAGTTTTAGGCACATAGATATTTTTCACAAAAATTGGCATAATAGCCTTCGTTTGAACTTGACTTGAAGTCGCAACATTATTAATGCACAGCCCATACTTTGAACATATTCTCAAATGATAACATAACATGATAAAAAATTTTGGGGATGCATATTGAACATATATCTTTCAACACAAGCTTATTCGGAATAGCCACTTTGATAATGAACAATTTGGGGCTCACATAAATTACATGAATACCGTGGGATTCAATTCTAAGAGAAGAGTTTAGCCAACATACCTAAATGGGGCTTCCTTAAACTCTAAAATGTTCCGAAATTTTTAGCAACTTTAATCTATTTTAGAAATATAATAAATTGAACCAAAATTAGGAGGATGATCATGGTTCTAGCTCATTTGAGTATTTTATCAAATACTAGGTGTGCATTAAGGTTTTAAGGTCCTTTTTTATGGAGGATTCCATCATCCCACAACCCATTCTTTACCATTGTTAGCTCAACAATCTTCCTACACCCATTCATAACACATGCATTCAAAATAACCAACTCCTATACCAAAGAAATATCTTACTAATTACCCATTTCTAGTTAACTTTCGAAATGAAGTGTTAGGGTGTAGAATCTTACCTCTAGGATGATTTTCCTTGTTAATCTTCCAAGATTTGAGCAATAATTGAAGAACAAATTGTTGAAGAACTCTCTTCCACTCTAAGGCACTCTCTCACCCTCAAAATATCAGGTTTTTGGTCAAAAACTGGTACAAATTGCCTATTTAACTAAGTAGGGTCGGGTTATAAAAATCCAAAAATGAAGCTCCAGAATAGGATATGCGGTCGCATATGCGACCGCGGAATAGATATGTGGTCCGCATATCGGCTGCACAATTGGTGCCCAAAACTGCTGCCGCCTACCTGGGTTTGCGGTCACTATGCGCCCCACATACCTATTCTGTTGTCTTATAATGAACCGCATAACAGTTTTGCGGTCGCATAGTCGACCTCAGAATGGCATCCAAAATTTCCCACTCATGCCTCACTCTGCGGCCATTATGCGGTCCGTATAGTGATTCTACGGCCTCATAGTGGGCCGCAGAAATGCATTTTTCTGCCCAAATGTTTTCTTTACTCCCCAGCACATTATTCAACCAAAAATGTCCAAGCCACAGCGATCTTGCTCGAAATTTCCTCAAACATGTAAACCTACTTCAACACCACGAAACCTTAAATTCCTTATGCGAAATTTTACGGGGCCTTACATGATGACTCAGGAAGTTCCAAAATTGGTGAAAATATTCTTCCAAATAAATTCACATACTACCCGGGCATCGTTTGTCCTAGTAGGGATTGCCTCGACCCACTTGGAGACGTAGTCAACGGCCACTAGGATATACTCACAGGAATGGGACGATGGGAAGGGACCCATAAAGTGGATGCCCCGGACATCGAAGACTTTATAGACTAGAATGGAATTCAGGGGCATATCATCCCTCTTACTAATGTTACCTGTCCGCTGGCACTTGTCACATGCAACCACGTAGGATCTTGCGTCCTTGTACAAGGACGGCCAGTAAAAACCAACTTTCATGACCTTCGCTAATCTACTATTTCCTTAATAGTGTCTTCCAGCTGCTCCATCATGATAATGGGATAATATACTTCCCATTTCCCCTTCTGGTACGCATCTCCAAATCATGCCATCTGCATATAATTTAAACAAAAATGGGTCATTCTAGAAGTAGCTTTTTAGCTCTCTTTGCAGCTTCCTCTTCTGGTCAGAGGACAAGTCATGTGGTAGCCATCCCTTAGCCAAAAAGGTGGCTATGTCAGCATACCATGGCGATCTATTAGAGACCACTACAATGGAAAAAAATTGTTCATCCCGGAAGTCTTCCCTACTGTCCATAGTTTTAACAGGTGGTTGCTCCAATTGTGACAGGTGGTCAGCCACTTGGTTTTCTGTGCCCTTCATGTCTTTGATTTCAAGATCGATCTCTTGCAGCAACAGTACCTACCGCATTAGATGCGGTTTTGACTCTTTCTTGCTCAGTAGATATTTCAGTGCCGAGTGATCAGTATACACTATCACCTTGAGCATCATTCAAAGTTCGGTTTGCATAGTAGACGGGTCTGAATATTTTATCTCTTCTCTGCACCAATACTGCTCCCGCTGCCATATTACTAGCATCGCATATGATCTCAAAGGGTTTGCTCCAGTTGGGAGTTACCATTATAGGGGCACTCACTAGCTTTTCCTTGATCAACTCGAATGCTTTGAGGCACTCTACACCAAACACAAACTTCAAATCCTGGGCAAGTAATGCTATTAAGGGCTTGGTGATGCTGGGGAAATTCTTGATGAACCTTCTATAAAACCCTGCATGCCCCAAAAAGCTTCTATTGCTCTTCACTGAGGTTGGTGGTGGGAGCTTAGCCATCACATCTACCTTGGCCCTGTCGACCTTGATGCCTTCAGCTGTGACTTTGTGGCCCAAAACTATCCCCTCCTTGACCATGAAGTGATACTTTTCTCAATTGAGTACTAGGTGAGTGTCTTCACATCGTTTCAGTACAAGTTCTAGATTCCTCAAACAATCCTTGAAGGCATTCACAAAGAGAGTAAAATCATCTATCAACACCTCTAGACACTTCCCGTTCAAATCTGAAAAAATTGACATCATGCATCTTTGAAAAGTAGATGGTGCATTGCAAATAACAAAAGGCATTCTCCGGTATGCAAAGATTCCGGAAGGGCATGTAAATATGGGTTTCTCAACATTTTCAGGAGCAATGGGTATTTGATTGTACCCTGAATAATCATCTAAAAAGCAGTAACATCCGCGCCCTACCACCTTCTCCAACATCTAATCAATGAAGGGAAGAGGAAAGTGATCTTTCCTCGTTGCATCATTCATCCTTCGGTAGTCTATACACATCCTCCAACTAGTGACATTTCTAGTAGGAATTAGCTTGTTGTCCTCATTTTTCACCACCGTCATTCCCTTTTTTTGGCACAACCTATACGGGGCTGATCCATTGATTGTCAGAGATGGAAAATATAATACCAGCATCTAAATATTTGAGTATCTCTTTCTGTACCACTTCCTCTAGGTTTTTATTCAATTTGCACTGGGGCTGCACTACCGGTTTGCTCCCTTCTTCTAACAAGATCTTGTGCATATAGATTGCGGGGCTAATTCCCTGAATATCAGCTATGCTCCAACCGATTGAGTTTTTATGCTTCCGCAACAATTCCACCAACATGTGTTCCTGTTCACCTGTCAAATAAGCAGAAACAATCAAAGGAAAATTATTCGTCTCCAAAAAAACATATTTTAAATGTGTTGGGAGTACTTTCAATTCCAACTTTGCTTTGAGTTGTTCCTTCTTAAATTCCTCTTTATCTATCACTTGGTTTTCATCTTCCAATGCCTCAGATTCTTTCTTGATTTAAGGGTCTTCATGCTCTGTTGTACTCGATTTAGTAATGCATCTTTCCAATGAATCACCTACCATCTTGTCCAACTTGTGTTGTTCAGCTAACTCTCTTACCATATCCAGTTTGAAACATGCATAAGCAAATGCCTCATACATGGGTATTTCATTATTCTCTTCATTTGAAACACCACTTTTTCGTTTCTCACTCGTAACATGAGTTGACCCTCATATTTGTCAAGAATAGACCGGCTTGTGCAAAGGAATAGTCTCCCCAAGAATAGAGGTACCTCCTTATTCACTTCCATGTCTACTATAATGAAGTTTACCTGGAAGACAAACTTGTCCACTCTCACCAGAATATCCTCAATTATGCCCTCTGGTATAATAGTTGTCTGATCAGCCAGTTGCAGAGATATTGGCATAAATTTGATCACTCCTAGTTCTCCTTCTGATTTCTTGAAAATCGACAATGGCATCAAGTTAATGGATGCACCTGAGTCGCACAAAGCCTTATCGAAATTTTCAATTCCCAACGAGAAGGGTATAGTGAAGCTACCAGGATCCCCATATTTTTGAGGAATTTTATTCTGTAGGATGGCACTGCAGTGTGCATTGAGTTTGACCACTTTTGTCTCTTCGAGCATCCTTTTATTTGATAGGATTTCCTTCAGAAATTTGGCATAGGCAGGCATCTGGGTGAGCACCTCGGTGAACGGGATATTCACATACATTTGTTTCAGCATCTCCAAGAATTTCCTAAAGCATTTATATAATTTTTACCACTTTATCTTCTAAGGGAAATGTAACACTGGCATGTGAGCTTTCTTCAACTTCACCGTTTGACTTCTTATTATCATCCTCCTTCTCGCTGATAATCTCCATAGCCAAAGACTGACCAATTTTTAGCTCTTCTGCTATTTTGGCTGATTTGATCACCCTTTCAACCCTTGTTTTTGCAATAGGTTCTGCTAATTTTTCCACTCCTGAGAGACATGGTCTTGATCGTATCTTTTGGATTCTTCTCAGTATCAGAAGGCAGAGTCTTAGGAGCCCTTTCTGATAATAATGATGCAATTTGCCCCATTCGTATTTCTAAATTCCGGATAGTTGTTCCCTGTTCTCTGATGGCTATGCCCTGTGTCTCAAGCTTTTCATCTGATGTGGTTATGAATGCCTTCATTAAATCTTCTAAACTGAGCTGTTAGGTTGCTGCCATGAGTTCAAGCTACCACTTGAATAACTCTATGAGAACCCCGGATGTCTCTATCCCATAGAGTTGAAATTGTTACCTCATTGGTAGTTGCCTATGATGAAATTCCCCAATGCCTTAACTTCTTCTTCTGCAGTGGAGGTTTGACACTCATGAGTCGGATGTCCCATTCTACAAATGTCAAATCCTAACTGTGGTTGATATTGCACATGGGCTATTGTCAATTTCTTTATGTCCTAAGCCATAGCTGCAATCTGGGCCTGCATTGCTACAAAAGATTCTACTTGGTGCACCCCCCTAACCTTCTTCGATCACCTTGGTCAGTAGACCATTGTTCTGCGTCTTCAGAGAGTTCATTCATGAGTGTGACAATCTCTTCTGGAGTTTTCTTCATCAGAGGACATGCAACCGCACTATTCAGTAATCTCTTTGATGAAGGAGCTAACCCGTCCTAGAAATCCTGGATTTGAATCCATTGCTCTATTCCGTTATGAGGGCACCTCCTCAACAGCTCCTTAAACCTTTTCCATGCCTCGAACACTGTATCCCCTTCTCATTGGCTGAAATTGTGAATCTTCTTCCTGATCCTTCCAGTCTTAGCAGCAGAGAAATATTTTTCTAAGAACTTGTTAGTCATCTCTTCCCACATACGGATTGACCCCGTGGGGAAACTCCTTAGCCTTTGCTTTGCATCATCCTTAAGTGATAAAGGGAATGCTTTGAGGTAGATGGCATCATGTGATGCTCCATTTTAGCGGAATGTGTTCATGATTTCATAGAAGTCCATCAGATGGTTGTTGGGAACTTCATTGGGTTTGCCTCTGAAAATGCAGTTGTTCTGAATGTTCTAAATGACTCCCTGCTTGAGTTCAAAATTGATAGTATCAATGGGTGGGGACCTCACACTGGATTGATGCTTGTTGTAGACTGGTCTGGCGTAATCTCCTAGAGACCTCCCAGGTCTTGGAGCTGCATTTCAAACTCATCTTCAACCAGGGGTCGGTTAAGATTGAATCTTCGAACCTCTTCAATTGTTTCCTCAGCAGCTCCAAGGGCTACTTCAGCTGCTAACCGTCCAGCCTGTTGTTGGGTTGCCTCTAATGCAGCTAAGTCCACTTCTTTTTTGTTGTTCACCATTGTATTTTGAGTCGAAGTCTGACCTAAAAAAGATCCACTCGATTCTTTCTTCCTTCTCAACTACCGCAGGTGTTTGTCTAATTCCAGATTGTATGACACCAATTCCTTGGAGGAGGATCGAGTCACATACCACTGAACTTAACCTGTTGCCTGCACACAGATAAGAAGAGAGTAAAAAAAAGAAAAGTAAATAAAATAGTTCCTGAATTAGCACCGAAAATTATTTTAAACATTATTAACCACCAATCCCCCTCAACGGTGCCAAAGTTTGACGAGCACAAAACCGATATATAAAACTTAGGCTCGCTAGTCAAAGATGGTTTAAATAATGTTCAAATAAATCTCTAGCTTAACACTATTCAGGAAACTAAACCTTTGATTTTGAGTTATTAACGCACTAAGAGTAAAACTAAGATTATCGATTAATGAATAATGGAATTTGAGTGACTAAGTAGCGACGATTGAATATCAATGTGAGAAATAAGGGCTTTGACAAGATATGTGATCAACTATTATTCTTGGTAACTCTATGCTAAGTTCACTCTTAACTTCTATTAACTCCTTCCACTTCAATAGATGATTAGGCTATCTTAAGGATTCAAATTCTTCTTCCGAATGAATTAGAGTTCACTAAACAACCTAATGATACGTGCTATGAAAATATGCAAGAATACGTTGAATGAATAATCTAATGAAGAATGTCTCTTGACTATTCTTCAAAATTGGGTCAATTGATAACTCTACAAGATCTTTTAATTACCTATGAGAGTTGTGAAATCAACCCAAACAAGATAACACAATGCGAATTGCAGCAACACTTCTCTTTCGATTAAAGTACAACCATAATTAACCTTGCAATTCAAATAAAAACTCGTTCAATGAATTCAGGCAACTAACAGAAAGCAAACCCAAAATAATAGTCAAATCACAATATCCTTCAATAACCCTAAGAAATATTACTCCATAGTGGAGAAATTGTTCATCACAATAGTATTAAAAGAACAAGAAAACATTACAACCCACGAATTCAAATAAACTTTCGTATTGAATGATTCAGATGAAGTATTCAGATACTATGTTGTTTCCTTGCCTTCTTCTCTCCAAATGTTTTTCCAAAATCTAAGATACCCTATTTTGGGATGAGCTAGGGTTCATATAGGTCAAAAGGATGCATCCAAATTTACAAAAATAGGCTTGACTAGAATTCCCGGAGACGGAAGCGGTCGCGCACCTGGGAGTTTGACCGTGCACATATGCCAGTGTTTCTGTGATACTTGCACGCTCAGATGCGCGTTTGTGGTTGCTCGTGCGAGGCTGCACATGAGAATTTCTTCTTGCTCAGCTTGTTTTCCTTCCACTTAGTGCATTATATATGTCAATTGATCCCCTCTGCACCACCTGTACTGAAAGACAACATATTATACCAAAATCGGACTAGATCTCTATCAAATAAACCAAATCAAGGACACAAAGCCGGCATAAATGTTGAGTAATTTTATGCTCATCACACTTATCTTTTCAATTGAAGCGAGCAAAGTTGTAATGACCTGGCCAGTCTCTTTGAGCCTTAACGTTCCATTCGGTGTTTTGAGATTTTGAGTTACTTCATATGATGTATTATAACTTACGTGTATTGTCGGTTTTTGTTTTCGAGTGGTTCAGGATTCATTTGGAAGAATGACTCTCGATTTGGAAGCTTTAAGTCGGAAAACTGGACAAAGGTTAGACATTTGGGTAAACGAACTCAGAACTGGGTTTTGATGGTTATGGTAGGTTCATATAATGATTTTTGACTAGTATGTATGTTCGGATATGGTTTGGGAAGTTCGTAGGATGATTTGGCTCTTTTTGTCGTAAGTTGGCATTTTGAAGAACTTAAGAGTTCATAAGTTTGACTAAGAGTTAACTTTGATGTTATTGGACTCAAATTGGTATTTTGAGACTTTGGAAAGGTCTATACAACTGAATTGAACTTGTATGCACAATTTGGAAGTAATCTGAAGTGTGTAAGGAATGAAGATTTAACAACATAAGACAAATTATATTCGGTTTGAGCCTCGATTCTTTGTTGTGATGTTCCCGTGGGTATTTTGAGATTTTGGATAAGTTTGGATAATGTATTTGTACATGTTTGTATGATTGGATAGGGCCCCGAGGGGCTAGTGTGTGTTTTGGATCATTACTTGAGAGACTAGTTGAGTTAAGAATTTGGAGTTTGACCATGATCAATATCGGGCCAAGATGACATCTTTTCGCTATTTTGAGTGGCGGGCAGATTCGTAGCGTATTTTATGATTAAAATGCATATATGGTTTGTGTCCGAGAGGTTCCGAATGAGTTTTGGATACTAAAATGCAGATTTTTTATTGATCATTGTTTTAGTGTAAGTAATTAAAACAATACCAGCTATGTCCCTAAAATGTTTAGACTTCCTTTGAAACTTCAAAGCATCATATCTCCCTCATTTTAAGCCCAAAATTGGGTGATTTAAAAGGCCATCTTAGGTGTAATCTCGCAAGGATCATGTTGGGCTTATCAAATGTGACTTTTGGGATCATCTAACATCTGATTTGGGTTGGGACATCTGCTGCATTGTTTTTACTTATTTCAGATTTTAGTTACTTTTTCTCATGAAGGTTTGGAGCTCGGAAGGAGGCGATATTTGAGGGAGTTTTATCTATTTCATTGGGGTAAGAAAACCTAACTCAAATTTATGATTATAATATAAATCTACCATTGATTTTTGCTCTAAACCAAGGAATCTTAAATAAGAAAAGAGAGTTTTGGCTTGAGAGATAAGAAAGTGTATTTTGGGGATTTTGGCAAAACCTTTCTAAAGTAAAAAAAAATAGAGATTTAAACCCTGATTTTGAGTTAGTTTTGGATGAAACTTGTATATTTGGACTCGTATTGGCATGGGTGTTCGAGATTCGTGAGTTTTGTCAGATTTCTGGGTGCGGGCCTAGGTTAACTTGAGTATTTGATTAAGGATTCGACCTTTATCATTTGGGTTTGATTCCTATGGCATTATTTGATGTTATTGAGTTATTTTTGGCTAGATTCGATCCGTTCGGAGGTGTAATCGCGCGGGAAGGCATTTTTAGAGTATTGATTTGGCTTGTTTGAGGTATGTGTTTTGCCTAGATTTGTTGAGAGATTGTTTCCTAATAAATGATATTGTTTGCTACATGCGGGAGTGATTCATATGCGAGTGACGAGCGTATATGCATGTGCCAGTGTTATCCATGCTCGGGGTAAATTATATGCTTCTTTGTGCCTTGTTGAACTTTGTGACCTTTTGACCTATGCTTTATTTACTTTTATGACTAAATGAGTTAATTTATCCATGCTAGAGATGATGTTAAAACATATGGCATCTTAAGGAATTTTATGAGTGATTTTTTTGAGATTGTCGACGTACTTAACGTGGCCGTAGAAATTCTTATATTATGAACACACATATGCACCTGTTATTTTTATGTTACTTGACCTTATTTATCCATAATAAGAGACTATCATTTGATCCTTATGGAAATGTTTGGCACGATGGGTATTTCCATGCGATTTTGAAATGAGATTGACACGTGGGTTATTTCCATGCGGAGAGAATGGAAGTTGGACCTTACATTATGGTTACTCGTTCCTTAGACACATACATGTACTATACCTTGATTTATTTATGTTTTCTATCTTTGTGTTACTTTCATGTCTATGTTTCCTTATTTAGTTTACCTCTATGTTTCCTATTTGGTATGTTGTTATAAATGTATGTCCCTACCCTATTTGTTACCATTACATCTACACTTTTTACTTGATTTATTATTGTTACATGTACTTACCTATTTCATGTCTTTACCTATTACGGGCATTTACTTGCCTTTACCTATTACCAGACTTTATCTGTCACGTGCCTTTACTTTCCATATGCCTTCACTTACTATATTTCCTTACTTGCTACATGCCGCTACTTGTTACATGTAATGACCCGATCAATCATTTTGTGTATTTGCGTCCCGTTTCCCCTTTTGATGCTTCACACTTGTGTAATTTTGGTTTTATTACTTAGGGGGGTTGATTGGTTTCGTTCTGCAAAGATTTTGGGTTGATTTGGACCCTTTGATTCTTGGCTTAGAAGCCTAAGTTAGAAGTGTTGACCAAACTTTGACTTTTGTGAAAACGACCCCAGAACGGTGTATTGATTGCTTTGATAGGTTCGTACTATGATTTTGGACTTGGGTGTATGTAAGGCCCCGTTAAAATTTTCTAGTGATTTAAGATTTTAAAGTGCGCCAACGGTATTTGGGAATAACGTATTCGAATGTTAAAGGAGACCCATGGGATAGAACCACATCATTTTAAAATGAAAATTTATGTTTAAGGTGTGTTGGAACATACTAAGGAGTTTGGCAAGAATTTGTGTGGAACAAGTTGGATACATTAAGTGTAAGGGATGTCTCAATTAGCACAAGGCCCTAATTCAAATGAATAGAACTTCCACAATATAAAAACTTAGGTGGTGATATACCTATCAAATTAAAGCCTTTTGATTCTGGTTTCCAACGCATTAAACCATTTGTCATTTGGATATTTCTACAGAGAATTATGTCCATTTTACCGGATCTATGCCATATGTGCGCCCAGATGCGTAGCCGCGCATATTGGAGGGTATTCTGCCTTATGTGCGTGGCCAGATATGCGGTCAGTTGCCCAGGTGCGCGACCGCTCACGTAGGAGTCCTATAAATACCCCCAAGGCCGGGTAGAGAGAGGGGGATAAGTCATTTCTTTGAGCTAGGGCTTGCATATCAAGGGGAATCCGTCCAACACTTCCCCCCCATGAACCAAGGTAATGTTTTTGGAGTATTTTTGAGTTGATTACTACTCCTAATTACTTATATTAACTAGGATTAATCTTGAAGATCCATAGATTTTCATTCAAATCCCCAGATTGGTCAAGAACACTACAAGTTGGGATTTTCAAGAGTCTCACTACAAGAGGTATGTCCACCATCTCTAACTAATTCATGGTGATTATTTATGTATGAAATGTGTGCTAGGACTTATGGGATGGTGATTGGAAGCCACAAATGCCTAACCTAGGTTGTGTTGATATTGTAGAGATTGTAAAATGAATTAATTGATAAGATTTATGGGTTGGGAGTGAATTGTTGGGCATGCATGTGCTAATGAAAGTTGTGGATGGCCTAGAGACGATTGTGAGGTGAATCATTGGTGTGGAAGGTGATTGTTAGGTGAAGAAATTCCATTGGAGGAGGCCGTATGACTTAAAGTATAGAAATCTTGCTAGTATTGGTGCAATTGTATTGCATTGTTGTAGATTGAAGTTATTTAGTGTGGTGGAACATCATAGTATTATTAAGGGGCGCATTTCAGGTATGTTGGCTAAACTCTTCTTTTATAATTGAACCCCACAATGCTCTTGTAGGTCCCGTGTTGCTCATTATAAATTGATTATTCTGAATAAACCTTGTGTCAAGAGATATATTCGTTCAATTTGTATTCTAATGTACTTGTTATGTTGAGTTACTATTTGAGAAAGTGATTAAGCGTGGGTTGTGTGTTAATATGTTATGATTTGAAAACGTGATTCTAATAAAAACTAGCATGTCGGATTGTGTAATAAATCACATGTGCCTAAGACCCTTAATTTGGTTAGTTGCTCAAATGTGTATTTAAAGTCTTTAGCAGAAATGCCTTGTTGATAATCTATAAGGATGCTTGAAAGTGAAGGAAATGGAATGGAGATATAAAGTGTGACCAACGTGCCAAGAATAAAAGTTATACTTGTGGCCAATGGTGATGAGGAAATGAAATGATGTGAGAAAGGTTATGAAATAGACCTTGATTCAACTGTTCCAAATTGACTTCGAAAATAAATGTGCCTAAAAGCTTATGTATTCAGATCATGCCCAAATATGACTGTCTTAATTAATGATATGCTTTGTAAGTATTTCCAAAGTGTTTTGAGCTCTTATATATTCATAAGTTGAAATGGTGTATTGCCCTTTTTAGGAAAAAGTATTTCAAGAATGAACGATGTATTAAAGATTTTCTATTGTGACTTAATTATGTTATACCCCCTTCTAGGGAAGAAAACCTTTTACAAAATCATTGTAACCAAACGCTTATTTCTCATATAATGAAACTGTATGAACCTACTCTTGTTAAGGCCAAACGTGCCAAACAGTTGATTAGAAGAGAACCCCTTTTACAAACTATTATCATTTTGGGAAATTAGAGTTGTGGTATTGTGATTACACCTCCACCCGCATACATTGGGGTGAGGTGGCGGGACCATTTTGTGTAGATATTGTGGTATTGTGATACACCTCCACCCGCATATATTGGGGTGAGGCAGCAGGGTCACTTTGTGTAGAGATTGTGGTATTGTAATACACCTCCACCCACATATATTGGGGTAAGGCGACATGTCCGCTTTGTGTAGAGATTGTGGTATTGTGATACACCTCCACCCGCATATATTGGGGTGAGGCGGTAGGGCCGCTTCTTGTAGGGATTGTGGTATTGTGAAACACCTCCACCCGCATACATTAGGGTGAGGTGCCAGTTCCGCTTTGTGTAGCGTTGTGGGTATCGTGATTGCACCTCCACCCGCATATATTGGGGTGAGGCGGCAGGGCCTCTTTGTGTAAAGGTAGTGGTAGAGAATCCCCGACTTAAGAATTTATAAATGTTATTGAAAGCTTTTAATAAATTTGTTGTGGCTTTAATGGCTAACTAAGCATTTTATTATTACCATGATTCATCATATTCATGTTGTATTTCTAAGTCCTTAAATAGGTGTTTTGGTTTTCATATTAGTACTATTCCATATGTACTAACGTCCATTTTTTGTCGGGGGCGCGGTATCTTCAATGGATGAAGGTGGTTTGTCAGCGGGCAGTTTTGATCCTCGTTAGTAGTTACTCTCTATTCAGTAGATTTTGGTGAGCCCTACTCTATTTTGGGCTTCATATCATTTGATGTTGTACTTTATGTTTTGCGATATAGCCGGGGCCTTGTCACCGGCTCTTCCATTCTTCTCTCATGTTGTACTTAGAGGCTTTGTAGACAGGTTGTGGGTGGTATTCAATACTGGAAATTGAACTAGAAATATTGGTATTTGTCAAACATATTTTTTATTACATCTATAAACTTGTAATATTTTGGTAATCATAAATGAATATCCTTTGAGTAATGAAAAAAGAATGAGGAATACTTGATTTTTACTCATGTCTATCACATGTATTGATTCTTATATTGTTAATGGGTAAGGTTGGGTAGAAGGGATCTAGCAGGCTTGCTCGGCCGGGGTATCTCAGTTAAGCGCCGGTCGCGCTCCCAAAGTCAGGGCGTGACAAACTTGGTATCAGAGCCTAAGGTTTTAAAGTGTCCTAGGATGTCTCAGAGTCATGTCTAGTAGAGTCCTTCTTATCGATGTGTAGTCGACCACATATATAATGAGGAGGCTACTTGGACATTTAGGAATTTCACACTTCTTTGATACTCCATTTCATGCGATAGTGCCCAAGATAGGAAGAAATTGCATCGTCATGTCTCATTTTCCAGATGAGTAATCCACGGGTTTGAAGCAGCATAAGGGAATGACCTTGGCATTGAATTTAGGGGAAATTGCACGAGAGTTCTTTGGGAGAATGTATCGAGCCGTGGAGGTATTGGAAGAACTTATTGCTAAGGTAAGTGTCCTTATTCCTATCAATGTCATTGCACCACCGGATCATGTGGTGAGAGCACCTATGAAATGAAAGAGGGTTGTTGGTACTAATGAGCCAGATTGTTTGATTTGTAAGAAGCGCCACTTGGGGAGATGTTGGATCACTCTTGAAATATGTTTTGGTTGTGAAAAGAGGGGGCACAAGAAGAACAAATGCCCTAGGTTGGGTACACCCATTCCGGTCTGCCTGATGTATGGGAAGGAACATTTTATGTCATGTTGTGAGTATGATCAGGAGCGTGTTAGGGGTGGTAGGCTTGGGAAATTCCAAAGGCCCACACAACAAACCGGTATAGATATTGTTACTCCCACCGTGAAGGCTTTGAGGAAGGATAAGGGGGATGCTTATAACGTATGCAAAAAGGGAAGATATCAGGCCAGTGGGGCAAGTTAGTTTAGTGGACCTCATCCCCTTGCGTGAAGTATAGGAGATGTCATTCAGGGGTATGTCACTATGGTACCAATGTATGTTATGGATGTTGAGTTAAGGGGCATCAGTTAAGGTACTGCCCTGTCGACCTAAAGTCACCAAGTAAGTCACTCCTTAGAACATCATTATGAACATCACATAATTTTCCTTGTCGTATATGTACATATGCATTGAAGAGCCTACATAAATATGGTCTTAGCATGTCACTACATCACAAAACATTGCATGTACCTACTCTTTGAACGAAACGCATTATTCGTAAAGCCACTTTATCACAAATGCTCTTATTTACAACCTCTGGTGGGATTGAGCTCTATAATTATCTCTTTGAATTGAGTTATAACCTTAGGCTAATACTTCCCACTTGCTTCCCTAAATTCTCAACAAGGGACTATACCTGATGAATTTCTTATAGAACCTTTGATTCAAATGGATAACATCTGCTCACTTGTGCTTGTGCATACACCGTCATAAAGTTTACCTATGTGGTATCAAATCTAATGCAAAACAGTCTAGTGTTGAGATCCTTCTTGAGCCACTCTCTCCCTCTTCTGTGTATGTGTCTCATAAGATTCATGGAATCACTTTACTCCCTTTGTGAACATTGTCATAGACCCTTTTCACTGTCTAGTAACATAAGATCATGTCTCATCACCTATAATATGTGTAGATGTCAATCGAGATGGTCACCTGTCTGCGTAAAGTCTCTCTGAAATTTGAGATCCTCACCCATCCGTCATAAGAAGATCTTGTGTTTGCCCATCTTAGTATAACTTTCATGTCCCCTTAGGACATTCCGCAGTTAGTAGCTCACTTTGTTCCTAGTATTGTAGTTGCCCATGACGTGGCCTTGTATTGCAGTTTGGGAGTTAATATAGCAGAAACATGTCCAGCTCATAACAAATATTCATTTTCTCTTTACACCTCTAAACATGTATTAACTGTGTTCCTTAGTTAGTGAATTCATTGTGCTAGTATCCTGACATTGTTGGATAACCATGAGAGATCGCACCCTTCTATATGTTGCTGCAATACTTCCTTTTTCATAAGGGTCCTTAATAGGCTCTCCATCAAGACCAAATTCACCTTTGGGGTTATTATAGCATCATGTCTGCTTCTTATGTTTTTCCCATCCTCTGGTAGCGTATGGGTACTTTTCAAGTCATAAAATCCATGGTGAACTCATTATGAACATCTTCAAACCTTCCATGATTATTTTATAGTGTCTCCCTTGGTTCCGTTACCTTTAAACACTCGGCTTCTAGAATCATTGACTATGCTATTTTCATGTGCTGAGAATTTACTATCCTCAATGTTCCACATCCCTGGGTGGATAGGAGTTAATTATCTTTTTCCCCGGAGCATTATATCACCCATTAGATCCTTTCTAACCAATGATGTCATTATGATTAACCATGCCAGCGCTATTTGTAGTAACCTTCATGTCTCTTAGGATATAACCTCCTAAAATGCGCTTCTCGGTACATTGATGGATTCTTGAATAATTCTAGTCCAATCTCGAACCTTGTTGTTCCTGTTTGTAGAAAATCTATCGAGATTTGTAGGTTCAAGCATGTCAAAGAAGAAGCATTATTCCATAATCTAACATATTGGGTAGGAACTCTATTGTCATATTCATTCTAGCACATCGTAGTATAATTGTTGAAGGCCGCCAAAGGTTTAGTTTGGGTGTTCGACGTAGAGATTTATAGTTGAAGGAAGTAAACTGGATATTCTCAAGATTTTCTCCATGAAGATATTAGGTGAATTGTGAAGGAAGGCAAAGTGGGTGTAGTCACATTAGGCCTTATGGAATCTTGAAAGAAATAGATCAAACTAAGAGTATGATGTTTCCCCATTATTATCCTATATATACCCGGTGTTTCATGTGTCTATCTCTAAGAAGGTAGTTGGAAATCCTTTGTCAGTCTCTCCGGTGGAAACTATGGTAGGTGAAGTTAATGGATAATTGGCTTATAAGGGGTATCTAATTGTCATCCTTGTTAGATAAGTCCGGAAGTTGGGACTGCCTCCGTTAAACTACTACGGCGGAGTCTGTGAGTCGAGGAGGTTACCTTGAAGGCCGAGGATGTTGTGGAAAGAAAATATCCCCACTTGTTTGTATAGTCAAATGGCTGCGGTTCGAAGGGTACTTTCTATGTGTTATGGTTTAAATATGTACAGTTCATGTCAAAATACCACTTCTGTTAATGCAATGCTTTTAATGTTGAGATTGGTGTTATTGATATATATTGTGATACTTTGTTGAGTTGTGGATGTGTTGTTAAGAGTGGTTTTTGGGGCTCTCTCACAGGTGGATAGGCCCAAATACAGGGGAAACTCTATCGACATTTCTGGAAATTTGGGGAGTTAGCCAATTTTTTAATTTTTTGGTGTGTGAATAAATATTTAAGTCACATTAGGTGTTTATGGCAGAATCTAACCCTCATTCAAGGGCGGATGATCATAAGCAGGTGAGAATGTAAGGCCCCGTTAAAATTTTCTAATAATTTAAGATTTTAAAGTGCGCCAATGTTATTTGGGAATAACGTATTCTAGTGTTAAAGAAGACCCATGGGCTAGAACCACATCATTTTGAAATAAAAATATATGTTTAAGGTGTGTTGGAACATACTCAGGAGTTTTGTGAATCGCAAAAATTTGTGTGGAGCAAGTTGGATACCTAAGTGGAAGGGATGTCTCCATTAGCACAAGACCCAACTTCAAACGAATAGAACTCCCACAATATAAAGACTTAGGTGGTGATTTACCTATCAAATTAAATCTCTTTGCGTCTAGTTTCCAATGCATCAAACTGTTTGTCATTTGGATATTTCTACAGAAAGTTATGGCCATTTTATCGAATTTATTCCATATGCGCGCCCAGATGCGCGGTCACTTGCCGCGCACGTAGGAGTCCTATAAATACCCCCAAGGCCGGGTAGAGAGAGGGGGATAAGTCATTTCTTTGAGCTAGAGCTTGCATATCAAGGGGAATCTGTCCAACACTTCCCTCCCATGAACCAATGTAATGTTTTTGGAGTAATTTTGAGTTGATTACTACTCCTAAACACTTATATTAACTAGGATTAATCTTGAAGATCCATAGATCTCCATTCAAATCCCTAAATTGGTCAAGAACACTATAAGTTGGGATTTTCAAGAGTCTCACTACAAAAGGTATGTCCACCATCTCTAACTAATTCATGGTGATTATTTATGTATGAAATATGTGTTAGGACTTATGGGATGGTGATTGGAAGCCACAAATGCCTAACCTAGGTTGTGTTGGTATTGTAGAGATTGTAAAATGAATTAATTGATAAGATTTATGGGTTGGGAGTGAATTATTGGGCATGCATGTGCTAATTGAAGTTGTGGATGGCCTAGAGACGATTGTGAGGTAAATCATTGGTTTGGAAGGTTGTTAGGTGAAGAAATTCCATTGGAGGAGGTTGTAGAAAGATATGCACACTAGATGTTTGATAAAAATTCTAAATGACTTAAAGTATAGAAATCTTGCTAATATTGGTGCAATTGTATTGCATTGTTGTAGATTTAAGTCGTTTAGTGTGGTGGAACATCGTAGTATTATTAAGGGGCGGATTTCAGGTATATTGGATAAACTCCTCTTTTAGAATTGAACCCCCGCAATGGCCTTGTAAGTCCCGTGTTGCTCATTATAAATTGATTATTCCAAATAAGCCTTGTGTCAAGAGATATATGCGTTCAATTTGTATTCCAAATGTTCTTGTTATGTTGAGTTACTATTTGAGAAGGTGATTAAGCGAGGGTTGTGTGTCAATATGTTATGATTTGAAAACGTGATTCTAATGAAAACTAGCATGTTGAATTATGTAAGAAATCACATATGCCTAAGACCCTTAATTTGGTTAGTTGCTCAAATGTGTATTTAAAGTCTTGAGTAGAAATGCCTTGTTGTTGATAATCTATAAGGATGCTTGAAAGTGAAGGAAATAGGTTGGAGATATAAAGTGTGGCCAACGTGCCAAGAATGAAAGTTATACTTGTGGCGAATGGTGCCGAGGAAATGAAATGATGTGAGAAAGGTTATGAAATAGGCCTTGATTCAACTGTTCAAAATTGACTTCGAAAATAGACGTGCCTAAAAGCTTATGTATTCAGATCATGCCCAAATGTGGTTGTCTTAATTATTGATATGCTTTGTAAGTATTTCCAAAGTGTTTTGAGCTCTTATATATTCACAAGTTACAACAACAACAACAACCCAGTATAATCCCACTAGTGGGGTCTGGGGAGGGTAGTGTGTACGCAGACCTTACCCCTACCCTGGGTAGAGAGGCTGTTTCCAAATGACCCTCGGCATCCTTCCTCCAAGAACTCCCCACCTTGCTCTTGGGGTGACTCGAACTCACAACCTATTGGTTGGAAGTGGAGGGTGCTTATATTCACAAGTTGAAATGGTGTATTTCCCTTTTTGGGAAAAAGTATTTCAAGAATGAATGATGTATTAAAGATTTTTTATTATGACTTAGTTATGTTATATCCCTTCTTGGGAAGAAAACCTTGTATGAAATCAATGTAACCAAACGCTTGTTTCTCATATGATGAAACCGTATGAACCTAACTTGCTAAGGCCAAACGTGCCAAACAGTGTATTGGAAGAGAACCCCTTTTACAAACTATTATCGTTTTGGGAATTTAGAGTTGTGGTATTGTGATTACACCTCCATCCGTATACATTGGTATGAGGCGGCGGGGCCGCTTTGTGTAGAGATTGTGGTATTATGATACACCTCCACCTGCATATATTTGGGTAAGGCGGTAGGGCTGCTTTGTGTAGAGATTGTGGTATTGTGATACACCTCCACCTGCATATATTGGGGTGAGGCGGCAGGGCCGCTTTGTGTAGAGATTGTGGTATTGTGATACACCTCCACCTGCATATATTGGGGTGAGGCGGCAGGGCCGCTTTGTGTAGAGATTGTGGTATTGTGATACACCTCCACCTGCATATATTGGGGTGAGGCGGCAGGGCCGCTTTGTGTAGAGATTGTGGTATTGTGATACACCTCCACCTGCATATATTGGGGTGAGGCGGCAGGGCCGCTTTGTGTAGAGATTGTGGTATTGTGATACACCTCCACCCGCATATATTGGGGTGAGGGGTAGGGCCGCTTCATGTAGGGATTGTGATATTGTGAAACACCTCCACCCGCATACATTGGGGTGAGGTGGCAGGGCTGCTTTTGTGTAGTGTTGAGGATATCGCGATTGCACCTCCACCCGTATACATTGGGGTGAGGTGGCATGGCCGCTTTGTTTAAAGGTAGTGGTAGAGGATCCCCGACTTAAGAATTTATAAATGTTATTGAAAGCTTTTAATAAATTTGTTGTGGCTTTAATGACTAACTAAGCCTTTTATTGTTACCATGATTCATCATATTCATGTTGTATTTCTAAGTCCTTGAATAGGTGTTTTGGTTTTCATACTAGTACTATTCCATATGTACTAACGTCCCCTTTTGTCGGGGGCGTTGTATCTTCAATAGATGCAGGTGGTTCGTCAGCGGGCGGTTTTGATCCTCATTAGTAGCTACTCTCTATTCAACAGATTTTGGTGAGCCCTACTCTATTCCGGGCTTCATATCATTTGACGTTGTTCTTTATGTTTTGAGGTATAGCTGGGGCCTTGTCGTCGGCACTTCCATTCTTCTCTTCTGTTGTACTTAGAGGCTCCGTACACAGGTTGTGGGTGGTATTCGATGTTGGGAATTGAACTAGAAATGTTGGTATTTGGCAAACATGTTTTTCGTTACATCTATAAACTTGTAATATTTTGGGAATCATTAATGAATATCCTTTGAGTAATGGAAAAAGAATAAGGAATACTTGATGTTTTCTCATGTCTATCACATGTATTGATTCTTATATTGTTAATGGGTAAGGTTGGGTAGAAGGCATCTAGCAGGCTTGCTTGGCCGGGGTATCTTGGTTGAGTGCCGGTCGCGCTCCCGAGGTCGGGGCATGACAGTGTATTCCCGAAATCGAATTCAGAAATCCATAGGTTGATTTGTATTTTTTTGCCGAAAATTGGCAATTTGAGGTTTAGTAGTTTGACCATAGGTTGAATTTTGGCTATCGGGTTCGGAATTTAGTTTTGGGACTTGAAATAGGTTTGTTATGCTTTTTAGATCTTGTCCGCAAAATTTGGTATCATTTGGACTTGATTTGATAGGTTTCAGCCGCTTTGCTGCAATTCTAGAGGTTCTTAAAGTTTTCTTTGAAATTCACTCATTTTGATCACGCGAGCGAGTTCTTATGATGCTTTTAGACTTGTGTGGATGTTTGGTTTGGAGCTTAGATGGGGCTCGGATGAGTTTTACATGCATTTTAGAAAGGGTTGGGAGTCGGGATTTTATCTCATTTTCTCTCATTTTAGAACCCTAGAGTAGGTAGGAGGGGATTTTCATCTACAAACATTGTGTAAGTGATTCTAGTCAATTTCCAATTATATTTCATGATTATATCTTAGATTTAGCATCAAATTTATGAGAATCAAAGAGTAAAATTGGGGATTTTTGTCAAAGTTTTGAAAAATTAAGATTTGAGTTTTGAGAGTCGATTTGGAATCGGATTTGAAAACAAAACACATATATGGACTCGCGGAGTTATGGGTAGTCGGAATTTACCCTTGGACCCAGGTTTTGACCGGGGCGAGCCCGGGGGTTGGCTTTAGTTGACTTTTTGGAAAATATGTAAAGATCATAGTTTTATCAATTGTAACTAGTTACTCTAGCATTGTTTGATGTTATTAAGTCATTTTGGTTAGGTTTGAGCTGTGTGGAGGAGAACTTTAGGGGAAAAGCTATATTCGAGGGTTGAGTTGGCCTAGTTGAGGTAAGTATCTTGCGTAACTTTGTGTGGGGTAAACTACCCCTTAGGATTTGGATTGATTGTGCTATTTGTATTATATGGAAGACGTGTATGTGAGGTGAGAGTGTGTATACGGGCTATATGTGGTAATTGACCCATTTAGGTTATTTATACTCTTTCCGTGCCTTCAATTGAATTGTCATAATATGTTATATCTTTCATTTATTAATGTACTCTTACATGTGTTAATCTACTTTTACATGTTTTATTTGACGTTGTTAGCACTTGCTCTATTTCTTACTTTGGTATATTCGCTCTCATATGCTTTAGTTGAAGTTTTTACTTCCCTTTCTATCTAGTTTTCTATTTATTGGTTCATTACTTTTATTTGAAGTTGTGATTTCGTGGGAACTATCTTCTTGTTGGATTATTGGCGTTGGAGCTGTGAACGCTATTATCACATTGAGTTTGAAGTTGTTGATTTTGAGATATCTTTCCCTATTGAGCATTTCTCATTCATTTTGGCGTTATTGAGATTACTGTACACATTGTGATTGAGCTGTGGGCTAATTATTGTGGAAATATTGGTATTGTTAATTTTGGCAAGTTGTGGCATATGGGCACCTGTGGTGCGAGTTGTTATTGTGTTGTGACATTGATATGCATACAGTGGTATAAGGATAAGAGTTGATACGCATATGGTGATATAAGGAAAGAGTGTGATTGAAATTGTGAAATATGGAAACGATGCGGTACCTCGGTTGTGATTCTTGTTCAACACTCTATGTTAAGGCCTGCTGGTTGAACAATTTTGTTATTTCCTTATTGTTTTTACTTGTCTTTGTTTGTATTGACTTCTTGATATTCTTAACATGTGTTCGTTCCTTGTTACCTTTATTGCTTTAGATTATGTTACTAGCTTACATTATTGAACTGCTTAATTGTCATTTATTTCCTCGGCTTCCATTATTTGACCGTACTATACCTTGTTCAGTTTCTTTTATCCTAGTAGGTGTCTTGACCTGGCCTCGTTACTACTCTACCGAGGTTAGACTTGATATTTACTGGGTACCGTTATGGTGAACTCATACTATGCTTATGCACATTTTTGTGCAGATCCAGGTATATCTGCTCGTGCTGGAGGCCAGTGACTGATTAGCTACTTTCAGAGATTTCAAGATACACATACTCGACGTTCCCAGGCCTCGAAGTCACTTTCTGCTTTTGTATATTTTACTGTTTATTTTCTGTTCCCAAACAATATTGTATTTCGAGATTATTAGTATATTCTAGTAGAGCTTATGACTCGGCTCCACCAGGCTTTGGGGAGTAGTTGACAACTGTACTGTTGAGTTTTATTATGACAGTTTAATGGTTCTATTCGAGGTCTTATTATTATTTATGCTATTTTTAATGTATGTTAGGCTTACCTAGTCTGAGAGACTAGGTGCCATCACGACTTCCTAAGGTGAGAAACTGGGGTCGTGACAAATTGGTATCAGAGCTCTAGGTTCATTGGTGTTACGAGTCATAAGCAAGTTTAGTAAAGTCTTGAGGATCGGTACAGAGACGTCTGTACTTATCTTCGAGAGGCTATGGAACTATTAGGAAAATTCCACTTCATTGATTCCTTATCGTGCAAATTTGTTGACTTCGAAATCTGAATCTTTGTATTTCTATTTTCTCACAGATATTAAGGACATGCACTGCTGGATATGATGATCAGACGCCCGCACCCCTTGCTAGAGACACGAGAGGCCAAGGCCGGGGTAGAAGTCAAGGAGAGGCACATGGTGCAGCTAGAGCACCTGCCCGAGCAGCGACTTAGCTCCAATTGGAGGACAGGAACCCGAGGCGCTTGTTGTCACCCATGCACTTTAGGAGAACCTATCATAATTTTTGAGCATGTTCGGCACTCTAGATCAGGCAGGATTGATTCTTATCGCACCAACTACATCTTAGGCCGGGAGAGGAGGCCAGACTCCCATGGGCCCGTACTCCAGAGCAACGGGCCCATGTTGATCAGGTCCCGGGAGTTATGCCAGTACAACCTGTTGTTCCAGTTTAGCCCGAGGTTAGGGAGAGGTATCTGAGGAGCAGCAGCTTAGACTTGAGAGGTTCAAGAAGTATCATCCTCCTACTTACAGTGGCACGGCTACCGCGGATGCATATAGTTTTCTAGAGAAGTGCCATCATATTCTCGGCACCATGGGTATTGTAGAGATAAGCGGAGTAGCTTTTACTATATTTCAGTTGTCAGAAGAAGCCTACAGGTGGTGGCAGGCTTACGAGGAGGGTAGCCCAGCCGATGTAGCTTTACTCACTTGGACTCTGTTTTTAGAGATGTTCTTGAGAGAGTTTGTTCCCCAGACACTTCGTGATGCATGGCGCATGGAGTTTGAGCAGTTGTGCGAGCGTGCTATGTTAGTGTCTGAGTATGCTATCAAATTCAGTGAGTTGTCCCGACATTCACCTACCTTGGTTACTACAGTCAGAGATCGAGTCTACAGATTCACCGAGGGGCTCAACTATGGTATTAGATTCAGCATGGCATGAGAGTTAGAGAAGGATACTCCGTATCAGTAGGTGGTAGAGAATGTACGGAGGTTGGAGGGTATGCGGGGCCGTGAGAGAGGGAACAAGGAGGCCAAGAGATTGTAGAGGATATAGTGGTGCCCGTGCCCCAGTTGCAGCCTATCATGGTAGAGGTTATGTGGGCCGCCCAATTCATTCAGCACTTCCAGCTTCTAGCAATGCTCCGACTACTTTGAGGTCTTAGGTTGCTCATTTTGCTCAGCCACTATCCAGTGCACCTCCTGCACGGGGTGCCTTCAGCGGTCAGTCTTGCTGACTAGGTCCAGGGTCAGTTTCAATAGCCACACCCACCGAGAGCTTGTTTTGAGTGTGGTGATACCAGGTATATGCTGAGGGAATGCCCCAGACTTAGGAGTGGTGTACCTATACAGACTAAGACTCCCTGGATTCCACCTAGTTCACAGACTTCACAGGCCATGGTTGCTGCTCCAGTTGCCGCTCCACCTGCATCGCCAGATCGGGGTGGAGGTCAGGCGGGTAGAGGTCGCCCTAGAGGGGGAGGCCAAGCCACAGTCTATGGGATAGAGGCAGTTGCATCAGATGCTGTCATCAAATGTATGGTTCCAGTCTGTCATAGGGATGCATTAGTATTATTTGATCTAGGATCCAATTATTCATATGTGTCATCTTACTTTGCTCTGTATTTGAATATATCTCGTGACTCTTTGAGTGCTCCGGTATATGTGTCCACACTTGTGGAAGATTCTATTATTGTGGACCGTGTGTATCGGTTATGTTTAGTTGTCATTGGTGGTTTTGAGACTAGAGTTGATCTATTATTACTCAATATTGTAGACTTTGATGTGATCTTGGGTATGAACTGGTTGTCGCTAATAAGTTGGTGGTTTACCAACTTATCTCGTCCTTAATCTTAGATTTTTGCTATATTTGATTGATAAAATAATGTGTTTAATGTCGCTTACTTCTACTTTATAGATTCTATGTGATTTAGAAGTGATCGGGAAGAAACCAAGTAAAAAAGTCAAAAAGGGGCTCAAAAGCAGAAATCTAGAAATTAGCCTCAGGGGTCGCAAATGCGAGCAGTAGCTCGCGATTGCGAAGTCAACCAAGAAAGTCAACATTCGCAAATGCATACATGTGAATCGCAATTGCGAAGCCAGCTGATTGAAACAATGTTCGCAAATGCAAAATAAGGTCCGCAAATGCGAAGTCAAACCAGACAGTCAACCTTCACAAATGCGAAGTCTTCATCGCAAATGCGATCGTCAACAGGAAAGTCAAGGTTCGCAAATGCGAACATAACTTTGCAAATGCGAAGATCGCGCTTCAGTTCTGGGCTCTTCTATAATTTCACATCCTTTGGCCCCAAACCCTTTAATACATGACCTAGCTCATTTGTAAAATATCTTTGGCAAGTCTCTGCACATCTTTGACATCTCTTGACTAGAGAACACAAGTTTGGAAGCTAGGGTTCTTGCACACACACTTGGGTCTTGAAGATTTGAAGCTTTTGCTTGAGACTTTCTTACCCATTTAAGTTCATTTCTTCATTGATAAAATAATGTGTTTAATGTAGTTTACTTCTACTTTACAAGTTCTATGTGATTTAGAAGTGATCGGGAAGAAACCAAGCAAAAACAAGTCAAAAACGGGCTCAAAAGCAGAAATCTGGAAATTAGCCTCAGGGGTCGCAAATGCGAGCAGTAGCTCGCAATTGCGAAGTCAACCAAGAAAGTCAACGTTCGCAAATGCGAACATGTGAATCATAATTGCGAAGACAACTTAGTCAAACAATGTTCGCAAATATGAAATAAGGTCCGCAAATGCAAAGTCAAACCAAACAGTCAACCTTCGCAAATGGAAGTCTTCATCGCAAATGCGATAGTCAACAGGAAAGTCAAGGCAAATGCGAACATAGCTTCGCAAATGCCAAGATTGTGCTTCAGTTCTAGGCTCTTCTGTATTTCACATCCTTTGGCCCCAAACCCTTTAATACATAACCTAGCTCATTAGTAAAATATCTTTTGGCTTATTTTCAGTCTCTTGACTAGAGAACACAAGTTTTGGAGCTAGGGTTCTTGCACATACACTTGGGTCTTGAAGATTTGTAGCTTTTGGTTGAGAATTTCTTACCCATTTATGCTCTTTTCTTCATTTTCTTGCTTTGTATTGTATAGCTAAGTGTGTAGTATTCTTTCCAACACTTGAATCTTGGTTATGGGAATATTCATATTTAAAGTGTGGATTAAATATCTTGTTGTGCTTATATATTGAATGATTTTTATTTATTATGAAGTGAGTTATTGTTTCTTTAATTATTCTTGTTCTTTAATATTTTCAAAGGGATTAGCTAACCCTACGACTCTTTCATTTACTTCGAATTAATTTTGGGAAAGATAATTTTGGGTTGGGAAAGATTAATTAACAAGAACGTGAGGCGTTAACTCTCACTTTATAGATTCTACCCAGGGATAGGATTGAACTACTTGTAGCCATATTCGGGCGTGCTTAATCTCTTAATTGTTTTACGGATAATTCAATTAGGAAGTCTTGTTAGTCTTCGGAAGAAGCTAATATAGAATTATTACCCGAGGCTAATTAACATAAACTCGCTCATATTTGTAAAATCGTGAAATACATTGGATCGTTACTTGAGTGTAATTCCCCGTGCATCCATTATTGTAGCCATTGATCATTTTACTTGTTTTCTAGGTTAGTTTATATTTTTGCATTTAGACATAAATATTCTCAAAACCATTCTAAGTGTTTGGCTTAGCATAATAAGTGATAATTCTCTTACACGCCTAATCGCCTACATATTGTTCTCTGTGGGATTCGACCCTGACTCATAATTGGGTAAATTATATTGCATGCGACCGTGTCTATTTACTTTTTAGTAGTGGATTTGGACGTCATCAGTTGCCCTATCACGCTATTCTAGATAGTCACACCAAGACTGTGACGTTGGCTATGCCAGGTTTGCCGCGGCTAGAGTAGAGGGGTATATTGGATTATATCCCTAGCAGGGTTGTGTCCTTTCTTAAGGCATAACGGATGGTTGAGAAGGGGTGTGATGCATATCTAGCCTTTGTGAGAGATGTCAGTTCTGATACTCATACCATTGAGTCAGTTCCAGTAGTGAGAGACTTTCCATATGTATTTCCAGCAGATCTTCGAGGCATGTCGCCTGATAGAGATATCAATTTTGGTATTGACTTGATGCCTGGCACTCAACCCATTTCTATTCCACCATATCGTATGGCACCAGTAGAGTTGAAGGAGGTAAAGGAACATCTGCAAGAGTTGTTTGATAAGGTTTCATCCTACCTAGTGTGTCGCCTTAGGTGCTCCGATTCTGTTTGTGAAAAAGAAGGATGGTTCTATGTAGATGCGTATTGATTATAGGCAGTTGAATTAGGTTATAGAGAAGATCAAGTACCTATTACTGCGCATTGATGACTTATTTGACCAGCTTCAGGGTGCCAGAGTGTTCTCGAAGATTGATTTGAGGTAAGGGTATCATCAACTGATGATTCGGGATCCGAATATTCCTAAGACAACTTTCAGGACTCAGTATGGTGACTACGAGTTTCTAGTGATGTCATTTGGGCTGACCAATGCCCAGTAGCATTTACACATCTGATGAACAGTGTATTCTAGCCATATCTTGATGCACTCGTCATTATGTTTATTAATGATATCTTGGTATATTCTCAGAGTTGGGAGGATCATGATCAATTTTTAAGGACCGTACTTAAGACATTGAGGGAGAAGAAGTTGTATGCAAAATTCCCAAAGTGTGGATTCTGGCTTGATTCAGTGGCATTTTTAGGTCATATGGTGTCGAGTGAGGGGATTAAGGTAGATATGAAGAAGATTGAAGTAGTTCATAGTTGACCCAGATCATCTTCAGCTACTGAGATCTGGAGTTTTCTTGGTTTGGCCATGTATTATCATCGTTTCACAGAGGGTTTCTCATCCATTATTGCACCTATGACTAGATTGACCCAGAAGGGTACTCCTTTCAGATGGTTCGAGAAGTATAAGGCGAGCTTTCAAAAGCTCAAGACTGATTTGACTATTGCCCCAATGTTGGTATTTCCTACGGGTTTGAGTCTTATACTGTGTATTGTGATGCGTCACGTATTGGGCTTAGCACGGTGTTGATGCAAGACGGTAGGGTAATTGCCTACGCATCTCAGCACCTGAAGGTTTATGAGAAGAATTATCCGGTGCACGACATGGAATTGGAAGCTATTATTCGTATATTAAAGATTTGGAGGCACTATTTTTACGGTGTTCCATATGAGGTCTATACCGACCACCGGAGTCTCTAGCATTTGTTCAAGCAGAAAGATATTAATTTGCGGTAGCAAAGATGGTTAGAGTTGCTGAAAGACTATGATGTCACTATTCTATATCATCTCGCAAAGGCCAATGTGGTGGCCGATGCCTTGAGTAGAAAGGTAGAGAGTATGGGTAGTTTGGCATATCTACTAGCAGCAGAGAGGCCACTAGCTGTGGAGGTTCATTCCTTGTCCAATCAGTTTGTTAGATTGGATGTTTCGGAGCCCAGCTGGGTTCTTGCTGGCATGGTTTCTCGGTCTTCTTTATATGAGCACATCAGAGAGCGTCAGTATGATGGCCCCCATTTGCTTATCCTTAAGGACACAGTACAACACGACAATGCCAAAGAGGTTTCTATTAGAGATGAAGGGGTGTTGTGGATGCACAACTAGTTATGTGTGCCCAATGTGGCTGGGTTGCATGCATTGATCCTTGAGGAGGCCCACAGTTTGTAGTATTCCATTCATCCGGGTGCCGCTAAGATGTATCAGGATTTGAGGTAGCACTATTGGTGGAGGAGAATGAAGAAAGATATAGCGAAGTATGTGGCTCAGTGCTTGAACTGTCAGCAGGTGAAGTATGAGCATCAGAGGCTGGGCGGTTTGCTTCAGAGACTTGAGATTCCTGAGTGGAAATGGGAGCATGTTACCATGGACTTCATTGTTGGGCTCCCACGGACTTCGAAGAAAATGTGACGCAGCATGGGTGATTGTGGACAGATTGACCAAGTCGGCTCATTTCATTCTGGTGGTGGCTACCTATTCTTCAGTGCAATTGGCTCAGATCTATATTGTGAGATTGTTTGTCTCCACGGTATGCCGGTGTCCATTATCTGCAATCTAGGCACACAGTTCACATCGCGTTTCTGGAGAGCTATGCATCGTGATTTAGTCACACGGGTTGAGTTGAGTACAACCTTTCACCCCATACAGATGGACAGTCCGAGCGCACCATTCAGTTCTTAGAGGAGACGCTATGTGCTTGCATTATAGATTTCGGGGGTTCTTGGGATTGGTTCTTACCGCTTTCAGAGTTTGCCTACAACAACAGCTACCAATCGAGTATTCAGATGGCTCCTTATGAGGCCTTATATGGGAGGCGATGCCTTTCTCAAATTGGTAGGTTTGAGATGGTGAGGCTAGATTGTTGGGCATAAATTTGTTCGAGATGCCTTGGAGAAAATCAAGTTGATTCAGGATCAACTTCGTATGGCCCAGTCTTGGGTGAAGAGTTATACCGATTGGAAGGCTCGTGATGTAGCATTCATGGTAAGAGAAAGGGTTTTGCTCCGGGTTTCACCGATGAAGGGTGTGATGAGGTTCAAGAAGAAGTAAAAGTTGAGCCCTAGGTATATTGGTCCTATAAAGATCCTTGAGAGAGTTTGTGAGGTGGCCCACAAGCTTGCATTGACACCAAGCTTATCAGCAGTGCACCCGACGTTCCATGTTTCTATGATCCAGAAATATTATGGTGATCCGTCCTATGTATTAGATTTCAACTTAGTCCAATTGAACAAGGATTTGACTTATGTTGAGGAGCCGGTGACTATCTTGGACAGACATGTCCGGACATTGATGTCAAAGAACATTGCTTCAGTGAATGTTCAATGGAGGGGTCATCTGGCCGAGGAGGCGGCCTAGGAGACCAAGCACGACATGCAGAGTCATACTCACCTTTTCGTCACTTCATGTATGTCTCTAAACACATTCGAGGGTGAACATCTGTTTTAAGAGGGGGAGAATATAATGACCCAACTGGTCATTTTGTGTATTTGCGCCCCGTTTCCCTTTTTAATGCTTCACACGTGTGTAATTTTGATTTTATGATTTATGGGGGATTCGTTTCGTTCCGGGAAAATTTTTTGTTGATTTGGACCCTTTGGTTCTTGGCTTAGAAGCCTATGTTAGAAGTGTTAGCCAAACTTTCACTTTTGTAAACATGACCCTGGAATGGTGTTTTGATGGCTCTGATAGGTTCTTACCGTGATTTTGGACTTGGGCGTATGCCCTACATTGAATTCGGGCATCCGTAGATTGATTTGTGTTATTTTGCCAAAAATAAGCAATTTGAGGTTTAAAAGTTTAGCCGCAGGTTGACTTTTGTCTATCGGGTTCAGAATTTGGTATTGGGACTTGGAATAGGTATATTATGCTATTTAGAACTTGTTTGCACAATTTGGTGTCATTTGGAGTTAATTTTATAAGATTCAGAGGATTGGTTGCAATTCTAGAGGTTCTTGAACTTTTCTTTGAAATTCATGCGTTTTGATGTCTGATTTGTAGTTCTAGATGTTATGTTTGTGATTTGATCATGCGAGCAAGTTATTATGATGCTTTTAGACTTGTGTCGATGTTTTGTTTGAGATTCGAGGGCTCGGATGAGTTTCGGATGCGTTTCAGAAAGGTTTGGAGGAAATAGGATTCGTTTAGTGTGCTGGGGGCTCTGATGTCGTAATTGCAAGCACCAGCCTCGCAATTGCGAACATCGCAGGGGAATCGCGATGCTTTGTTCGCAATTGAGAAGTATGGGCTTGGGTAGGATAGTTCGAAATTACGAAGTTTTTCTCGCATTTGCGAGGAGGACAGACCTCGCATTTGCAAAGTTTGTGTCACAATTGCGACATCTCCTCAGTGTGTCAGTGGCCGAAATTGCGAGCCTTTCTTCGCAATTGCAAAAGTAGTGTCGCAAATGCGACACCTACAACTAAACAAAAGGGCTGGGAGTCGGGATTTTATCTCATTTTCTTCCATTTTCTCTCATTTTAGAACCCTAGACTTGGTAGGAAGCGATTTGGAGAGGGGATTTGAATCTACAAATATCGGGTAAGTGATTCTAATCAATTTTCAACTATATTTCAGGATTATATCTTAGATTTAACATCACAATTATGAGAATCAAAGAGGAAAATTATGGATTTTTGTCAAAGTTTTGTAAAATGAAGATTTGAGTTTTGAGAGTCGATTTGGACTCGGATTTGAAAACAAAATACATATATGGACTCGTGGGGTTATGGGTAGTCGGAATCTACCCTTGGACCAAGGTTTTGATTGGGCTAACCAAGGGTTGACTTTTGTTGAATTTTTGCGAAATGTGTAAAGATCATAGATTTATCTATTGTAATTAGTTTCTCTTGCATTTTTTGATGTTATTAAGTCATTTTTTATTAGATTTGAGCCGTGTGGAGGCAAATTTTAGGGAAAAAGCTATATTCAAGGGTTGAGTTGGCATAGTTGAGGTAAATATCTTGCCTAACTTTGTATGGGGAAAACTACCCCTTAAGATTTGGACTGATTGTGCTATTTGTATTATGTGAAAGATGTGTACGTGAGGTGACGAGTGCGTACATGGTCTATATGTGGTAGGAGACCGATTTAGCTTATTTAGACTCTTTCCATGCCTTCAATTGAATTGTCATAACATGTTATATCTTTCGTTTGTTAATCTACTCTTACATGTGTTAATATACTTTTACATGCTTTATTTGATGTTGTTAGCACTTGCTCTATTTCTTACTTTGTTATATTCGCTCTCATATGCTTTAGTTGAAGTTGTTACATCCCTTATTGTCTTCTTATCTATTTATTGTTGCATTACTCTTATTTGAAGTTGTGATTTAATGGGAACTATCTTCTTGTTGGATTATTTGCATTGGAGTTGTAAACACTATTATCACATTGAGGTTGAAGTTGTTGATTTTGAGATATGATTCCTTGTTGAGCATTTCTCATTCATTTTGTCATTATTGAGATTCTTGTACGCATTGTGATTGAGCCGTGCGTTAGTTGGTGTGGAAATATTGGTATTGTTGATTTTGGCAAGTTGTGGCATATAGGCACCTATGGTGCGACTTGTTATTGTATTGTGACATTGATATGCATGTGGTGGTATAAGTGTAGGGGTTGACACGCATGCAGTGAGATAAGGTGGGCTTGATACGTGTGTTACTAGTAAGGAAATTACTTGAAGTCATGCGGTGAGATAAGGTGGGCTAAAATGCGTGTAGCTATTTTGGGAAAACTGATTTTCAAAACTAAGTGTAAGGCTCATGCACTGATTTAAGGAAAGATTGTGATTGAAATTGTGAAATATGGAAATGAGGTGGTACCCCAGTTGTGATTCTTGTTCCACACTCTATGTTAAGGTCTGTTGGTTGAACGGTTTTGTTATTTCCTTATTTGTTTTACTTGTCTTTGTTTGTATTGACTTTTTGATATTCTTAACATGTGTTCGTTCCTTGTTAACTTTATTACTTTAGATTTCGTTGCTAGCTTACATTATTGAACTGCTTAATTGTCATTTATTTCCTCGTCTTCCATTATTTGACCATACTATACCTTGTTCAGTTTCGTTTATCCTAGTAGGTGTCTTGACCAGGCCTCATCACTAGTCTACCAAGGTTAAGCTTGATACTTTTTTGGGTACCGTTGTGGTGTAATCATACTAAGCTTATGCACATTTTTATGCAAATCCAGGTACATCTGCCAGTGCTTGCTGCCACTGATTGATTATATACTTTCAGAGACTTCAAGGTACACCTGCTCGACATTCGCAGGTCTCGAAATCATCTTCTGCTTTTGTATGTTCTACTGTTTATATTCTGTTCCCGAAATAGTATTTATATTTCGAGACTATTAGTACATTCTAGTAGAGCCTATGACTCGGTTCCACCAGGCTTTGGGGAGTTGTTGACAGTTGTACTATTGAGTTTTATTATGACAGTTTAATGGTTCAATTCGAGGACTTATTATTATTTCTGCTATTTCTTAATGTATGTTAGGCTTACCTAGTCTTAGAAACTAGGTACCATCACGACATCCTAAGGTGAAAAATTCGGGATATGACATTACATGATCTAATTTATTAAATACCTTTAGTTGATACCTGTTTTTACTTTCCAAACACCTTTACTCGTTTCATGTCCTACTCTTCTATGCTTAGTTGGATTGGGTAACTATTAGATTGGTCGTGTGTTTATACTTTGTGAAAGACTTGTCATTATATATGGGAGACTAGCTCTTAGGTACTGGGTTGCCTATCTAACTTTGTTTGAGTTTGTATTTCCTAGTTAAATTCCACGTGTTCATTTTCTTGGTGTTATGTTGTGAACTTTTTCGTGCTTGATTGTTGTTGAATAATTTTGGATTGGGTTGCACGCCGCAACGGTATATATATTGATATGGGATCGGGTTGCATGCCACAATAGTATTTATTAATATTGGGATCGGGTTGCGATATATATATTGATATTGGGATCGGGTTGTACCCTACAACAATATTTATTAATATTAGGATCGGGTTGCACGCCACAAAGGTATTTTTTAGCGATGTTTGATTATGATCCTTGCGCGTACTTCATGATTTTTGTTTCCTTGGTATAAATGGTTCATAAGGTTATGTCTTGTTTACCATGTTTGTTAACTTGCTCCTTAGTTTTCCAGTTGATGCTCTTACTATTACTAGTCATATCTCTTGCTTTGTTTTCCTGCTTATTATCCGCACATGTAAATAGTAAGTGAGTATCTTTTGACCTAAAATCTCGTCACTACTAAACTGAGGTTAGTCAAGATACTTACTGAGTACATGGGGTCGATTACACTTATACTATACTTCTGCACCTTGCGTGCAGATCTTGGAGTTTAGTAGCTGTGGAGGACGAGGCCTTGCATTGAAGATGTACCTGCATTTTAGATATAAGTTACCATTTCTTCTTGGTAGTTTATGATTGTACTTCTGTTTAGGTATCTTCAAACAGATATTGTATTTATTTTTGTACCAGTTTTGTAAATCTGAATCTTAGTGGCTCATGAATTGTTGTACCAATCCATGGGATGTTTTATAGATTTCAGTTATTTTTATTCCTCGTTATTAATGATCTTTCACTTGAGTTACATTATTCTATGTTTGGCTTACCTAGCACTAGGGTTAGGTGCTATCACGACTAGGTGGATTTTGGTTCATGACAAGTTGGTATCGGAGCTCTAGGTTCATAGGTTCTAAGATTCATGAGTAAGTGTATAGTAGAGTCTTGCAGATCGGTATGATGACATCCATACCTATCTTCGAGAGGCTATAGGGAATCTAGGTAACTTCCCTTATTTATTTCCTTATCGTGCATCTTTGTTTTTATTTGGAGCCTATATCTTCGACGTTTTCCTATTCACTCATATGTGATGTTGCGCACTTGGTATCAGCTATCCACTGACAGCTTGTGATGCTGCGGATGGACTACGATGGGCTCTGGATTCTTGATTATTGTCTCGAGGTATTTTTCGGGCTTAGATGTGGATGTGTTGGTGGATCTTTCAGTTGTTTATTTGTTGGATGAAGCGAATTCTTGAATCCAGTTGACGAGTACGGACTTAGAAGGATTTATTGCATAGTGGTTGTGACTGTAGTAGTGCCATAGAGAGATGTCCGTCGGAGGCTAAGTAGGTGGGTTATCTCATGCGAAAATAATTGAGGTTGTGTGATTCATATGAAGTTTCTTGTCACGACCCCAAAATCCCCCCTTAGGAATCGTGATGGCACCTAGTCTTAGAGATTAGGTAAGTTAGCACATGCGAAGAAATATCAGAAATAAATGACTAAGCTATAAATTTAAACCGATAAATGACATAAATGAACCATAATGGAACAACAGTCATAAAATCCCAAAACCGGTGGTATAGAGTCATAAGCTCTAATGCAATACACTAGAAATATCTAAATACAATTCTACTTTGAAATGAAGAAAAACAACAGTAAGGACAATATCAGAAGGTGACTCTGAGGTATGCCAGCGGCAAACAAGTATACCTTGAAGTCTACGAAAGATCTAAATCAATTCACTAGTGTCCAAAATGGGCAGAGGTACCTGGATTTGCACAAAAATGTGCAGAAGCGTAGTATGAGTATACCACAATGGTACCTAGTAAGTATCAAGACTAACATTGGTGGAGTAGTGATGAGCTAAGTCAAGACACTCACTAGACACAAAAACTGTGCAAGATATTAATATAAAGCTAACAATGAAAGATAGAAGAAATAAATGACAACAAGACAGAATATTAATACAAGGCTAACAACGCAAAATAAAAAGGCAATAAATGACAACAAGGAGTAAACATGTGCTAAAACAACAAATAATCAAATATAGTCAAAAATACCGGTGAAGTGATTAAGGAAAATAATAACTGTTCAAATCAACAAGTCGTTCCAACATAGAATATATAACAAAAATCACACCACGGTACCACACCTCATAATCACGTTTCACAAGTTACAAATCAAAAACATTCCTTATATCGTTGCGTGAGCCTTACATTTATTTTTAAAAATATTTTTTCTGAAATAGCTTCACGCGCTTTAGCCCCCTTATCTCACAGTGGGTGCTTCAAATGAAGTAATTTTCCTTACTAGTAACACGCGCATAAAACCTCCTTATCTCGCTGCATGCGTATCAATATCACCATACACGATCGTTAAGTAATAAAGTGATAATATAGAGTGTCGAACCCATGAGGATCTGTTATCGACTATTAACTAGATCAGACTATCCTAATTATCTGAACAAGGATTAAACCCAAAAGTGGTGATGCTAAAATAATTAAACTAAAAGTAAAATAAATAATGAACTTTGAACAAAGGTGTCACGACCCAAAAACCAGCTAGTCGTGATGGAACCTAACCCAGCTCGCTAGGTAATCCAAATGATAAACAACAAAACTAAAATAGGATAACATGAATCAATAAATAAAATAACTAAGCTTTCTATACAAAATTTCAAGGATTGATAGTACAAGTCATGAGCTTCTAAGACCTAAAATTTACAAAGTTGGTACGAAATAAATACATCATCTGTTCAAAATATACATAAACAGTTTTATAAATCTAAAGCTACAAAGAACAAAAGGCAGCCATAATTGGAATGCAGGTACATCTTTAATGCCAACTCCCGCTATACACAACAAACACCTCCAAAATCTGCATGCAGGGTGCAAAAGTGTAGTATGAGTACAACCGACCCCATGTACTCAAGAAGTAACAAACCTAAACTTAGGTTAAAACAGTGACGAGATCGGAAGAAGGTCAATGTCCAATACTAATAGTCCAATGTTAACTCATAATAATATAATGGAGGCAGTAAAAGTAATATCTCAAAAGATATTATGCTCAGCTCGTTCACAGTTACGGAAAAGTAGACATGCTTTTCAGGTATAATAGTCAAGTCCAGATATTAGAAATTATAATCAACTAAACATGAGTTTATCAATATATCTGTATTTCCAATTCACTACATCAGATAAGCATTTCTGCTTACCAATTAGCATGAGGAAAAAATGTCTCTATGCCTACATGTCAAGTCATTAATTACCATATACCGTCTAGCATGAGGAATATACATATCTATGCCTACATGTCAAATCATGAATGTCAAAGTACCATTTAGGATGAGGTAAAATGCATCTCTATGCCTACATGCCAAGCATGCATGTCAAATGAATGATTTCACGGTGATATTCCCAGGTACTCTCACCCTCAACATACTCAAGTTGTCTGTTTCAAATGCCCACTTCATCACACATATACACACACAATCATCCAGCACTGTGCGGGTTCTTGGCTTATAAGCCCTCACCAAAGCACGTGTATATATATCACTATGCATGCGCTCACTGTTGCGTGAAGCTCAATCCACAATAATAAATAAGCCAATAAGGCATGTTGTGGTGTGCAGCCTGATCCACAATAACACTCACAACACAGCACTCAAGCCCACCTCAGTCATCAATCTCTAAAGTCTCAAGGGCTCACAATCTCGTACCACTCAGCCCAAAAATTGATAACATGTGATGTAACAGTGAATGATGAACATATACTGATATATGATATGTAAATGAAGAATCATGACTGAGTATATAATTATAGTTAGAGCAGAAAACTCAAAACAACAGAAATAGCCTCATAGGTCTCAACCGAATAAGCACATAGCCTAAACATGATTTCTAACATGAATCACAGCTCAATTACTCTAACAAGTAGGAACTACAAGGATAGAACAAGATATAACAACAAAACAAGTCCAGCCATAGTCTAATAGTCTACTTGAATCATGATTACCTGGCGCACGCCCACACACTCGTCATCTAGTATGTGGGTCACCCAATACAACTCTTATAACATAGTTCCCAAGGTTGAATACCCGCAAATCCAAGTTTAGATATGTTACTTACCTCGAACAAGCCAAATCCAATACCGAGCAAGACAAACAATACTCTAGAAATGTCGTCTCGCTCGTATCAACCTCTGAACGGCTCGAAACTAGTCGTAAGTAACTCAAAAACATCAAATAATGCCTAAGGAAACAATCCCAAATGACAAAAGGTTGAATCTTTACACATTTACTCAAAGTCAACCAAAACGTCAAACTCGGGCCCGCACCTCAGAATCTAAAACAACTTACAAAATCCGACAACCCATTCAATTACGAGTCCAACCATCCAAATTTCACTTAAATCTTACTCTGAATCGATGTTCAAAACTCAACAAATTAATTTTAGGAAAGTTTAGACAAAACCCCCCAAATTTCTCTTTTAAAATCATTAATCCAATGCCAAAAATGAAGATGGAATCACGGAATATAATCAAAACCAAGTAGAAAATACTTACCCCAATCCATGTGGTAAACATTGCCTCCAAAATCGCCCAAAATCCGAGCTACATAGCTCAAAATACGACAAAATGTCTGAAACCTTCGAAATAGAGTACTTATAATCATTGAATAGTAATACCCATCGCGATCGCGAGATTTCCTTAGCGATCGAAAATAACAAATGCAAATGCCAGCAAAAATGCTCTACGCGTTCGTAATACTGGCCATGAGAACGCGATGACCACAAACACCAACACTACACGAACACGATGTGGCTTACGCGAACGCAATTAAGAAGTCCCTAGCTCCCAGCTCTTAGCTCAGCTATATGCGAACGTGATGCCTCTTACACGAACAATAACCAATACAAACCTATACGAACGCGTTCTTGATGTTGCGATCGTGACGCTCTGCAGATACACCAACAATCACCAATACCACAACCATCTAAAATGATCTAAACCATATCTGAAACTTACTCGAGCCCCTCAGGACCCTGTCCGAATATACCAACAAGTTTCAAAACATAACACGGACCTACTCGAGGCCTCAAATCACACATAATAACATTAAAATTATGAATCACATCTCAAATCAAACTGTATGAACTTTTACCTTCCAAAAGTCATGCCTGATCGTATCAAATCAACCCAGGATGACCTCAAATTTTGCAAACAAGTCCCAAATGATATAACAAAGCTATTCTGATTCATGGAACCATAATCCGAACCTGATATCATCAAGGTCAAATCCCGATCAAACTTATGAATATTCCAATCTTTCAAATAACCAACTTTCGCCAAATAGTGTTGAAACCTTCTATAAACATCCAAATGCAAAGCCAAAAATCACAATTCGGATTTAACCGAACCATCAAAACTCCTATTCGAGGTCAAATACTCAAAAGCCAAACTCGATCAACTTTTCCAATTTAAAGCTTCCTAGTTGAGAATCATTCTTCCGAATCAATCCCGAATCACATGAAAATCAAACTCGACAATTCACAAAGGTCATAATAACTTATATGAAGCTACTCAAGACTTTAAACAACTGAACAAAATGCAAATGCTCAAAACGACTGATTGGATTATTACAAAAGAAAGAGCCAATTTTTATGTTATCAATGTGATGAAAATGACCTAGGGTTATGGTGTATCTAACATTCCTATTTTATTCATCAATAATAAAAAATTAAATAGAAAATAACTCAACAATGAAATATATTCCACAAATAACAACTTTAATTAAAATATGGTAATAACTATATGTAACGACCCGACTGGTTATTTTGTGTAGTTGCGTCCCGTTATCCCTTTTTCTGATTCACACATGTGTGTTTAGGATTTTATGACTTACAGAGTTGGTTAGTTTCGTTCTGAAAAGATTTTGGGTTGATTTGGACCCTTTGATTCTTGGATTAGAAGCCTATATTAGAAATATTGATAAAACTTTGATTTTTGTGTAAACGACATTGGAACGGTATTTTGATGGCTCTGATAGCTTTTTATCATAATTTCGGACTTGGTCATATGCCCGAAATTAATTTCAGAAATCCGTAGATTGATTTATGTTGTTTTGCGGAAAATTGACAACTTGAAGTTGAAAAGTTTGAACGTAGGTGAATTTTAGGTATCGAGCTCAGAATTTTATTTTGGGACTTGGAATAGGTCAATTATGCTATTTAGAACTTATCTGCAAAATTTGATATCATTTGGAGTTGGTTTGATAGGATTCGGACGTTTAGTTGTAATTTTAGAGATTCTTGAACTTTACTTTGAAACTTATGCATTTTAGTGTTCGATTCGTAGTTTGAGATGTTATTTTGTATTTTGATCGCGTGAGCGAGTTCGTATGATGTGGTTAGACTTGTGTGGATATTTGGTTTGGAGCCCCGGGGGCTCAGATGAGTTTTGAACATGTATTAGAATGGTTTTGAACTGAAAATGAACTGCTGGTGTTGCTGGTGCTCAGTTATCGCAATTACGAGCACCAACCTCGCAATTGCGAAGGTGACAGTGGGGGATCAGATGTCGCAATTGCGACTTCCGATTTGTATTTGCGAAGTCAGCAGGATTTTGGCTAGGTTCACATTTGCGAACATTTGTTCACTTTTGCAAGGTTCCCAGCTTCGCAATTGCGAAGTCTTTTGTCGCAAATGCGATGATGATTGAGGCTATCAGGGTTCGCAAATGTGAACCCTAGTCCGCAATTGCGAGTGTTCGCAAATGCGAACCCTGTGTCGCAAATGTGACACCTGCAGCTGGTACAAAGGCCTAGGATATAGGATTTTCAACACATTCTCTCATTTTAGAACCCTAGACTCAGTAGGAGATGATTTGGAGAGGGGGTTTTAATTTACAAACTTTGGGTAAGTAATTCCAATATATCTTAGATTTTAACATCAAAATCATGTCAATCAAATTGAAAATTTATCAAACTTTTTCATGTTTTTGAAAAATAAGAATTTGAATTTTGAGAGTCGATTTGGATCGAATTCTGAAACTAATTATATATATGGACTCGTAGGGTCATAGGTGGTCGGAATCTACCATTGGACCTAGGTTTTGACCGGAGGAGCCCCGGGTTGACTTTTGTTGACTTTTAAGAAAAAGTGTAAATATCAAATCTTTATTTATTGTAATTATTTTCTCTTGCATTGGTTGATGATATTAAGTCAATTTTGGTTAGATTTGAGCCGTGTGGGGGTGAGTTTCAGGGAAAAATAATTTTCGAGGGCTGAATTAGCCTAGTTGAGAAAAGTATCTTGCCTAACTTTATGTGGGGGAACTACCCTTTATGATTTAGGATTAATTATGTCACTTGTGTTATGTGAAAACCGTGTACGCAAGGTGACGAGTGGTAGCACGGGTTGTATGTGGTAATAGACCGGTTTAGGCTACTTAGACTCTTTCCTTGCTACGTTGAATTGTCGTATCATGTTCTAAATTTTCATAGTCAATCTATTCTTACCTGTGTTAGTCTATCCTCACATGCCTTAAATGTCTTTGTTAACACTTGTTCTACATCCTACTTGATAATTTGCTCTTATGCTTTAGCTGAACTTGTTGCCTCTTTTATTGTTACATGTTTCCTCTTTCATTGTTGATTATAATTATTTGAAATCATTGTTACAAGTTATCTCTTTCATTTCTATTATTCTTATTTGACGTCGTGTATCTCTTCCATTGTGAGTTATTTGTATTTAGTTCCTGGTTAGACATTATCTTTCTCATTGTTGAGTTATTGGTGGTGAGAAAGCCGTATCACACTGAGGCATAGTTGTTAATTGTTGAGATATTTTTCTTGTTGAGAATTTTACATTCGTTGTTATTGTTGATATTCTTGTACACATTGTGGTGGAGACATGTGCTATTGTTGTGGAAACATTGATATTGTTGATTGTTGGCAACTTGTGATATATGGACACTTGTGGTGCGAGTTATTATTGTGATATGATATTGCCGCATATGCGATAATATAAGGCTATGGGTTAATATGCATGCGGCGGTATAAGGTGGGACTTATGTGTGTGTTGCTTGTAAGGGAATTATGTGAAGCCACGCGGCGTCATAAGGTGGGCTAAAGTACGTGTAGATATTTCAGGAAAACTATTTCCAAAAATATTTTAATATAAGGCTCACGCGGCGGTATAAGAAAATATTGTGATTGAAATTGAGAAATATGAATATGAGAAGATACATGTTGTGATTCTTGTTATATATGAGGTGGTACCTCATTGTGATTCTTGTTGAACACGAGACAGTACCTCGCTGTGATTCTTGTTGTTTATCTCATATTGCAAAGAGTTATTTGATGGGAACACTTTTTGTTATTTGGTCTTTCTTGTTCTATCAGTTGTTGTCTGTATATGATCATTGTGGTTCTTTTCATTGTTTTCATTTATGTTATTTCTATTCTCCCCCCCCCCCTCAATTAGCTTGTGTTATTGATTTGTTTCATATTACATATTTCTCCGTTTTCCACTATTTCTTGTTAATACGCTTTCATTTTGTTTGTTATATCCTAGTAGGTATCTTGACTTGGCCTCGTCACTACTCTACCGAGGTTAGACTTGATACTTACTGGGTACCGTTGTGGTGTACTCATATTATGCTTTTGCACATTCTTTTGTGCAGATCCATGTACGTCTGCCCGTGCCAGGTGCTAGAGCTGATTTGACTTGCTGCTTTAGAGATTCAAGATATACCTGCTCCATGCCCGTAGGCCTCGGAGTCCCCTTCTGTTTTAGATATTCCACTGTTTCTTTCTTGTTTCGAAGTATTATAGTACGAGACTTGTAGTACCATCTTGTAAAGCTTATGACTCCATTTCATCAGGTCTTGGGGGAGTGTTAACTATTGTACTGTTGAGTTATTATTATAGTATGAAGGTTTTTATTTGAGGTTTTAGTAGTATTTCGACTATTTCTCTATGTATGTTAGGCATACCTAGTCGTGGAGACTAGGTGCCATCACGACATCCTACGAAGGGAAATTGGGGTTGTGACAAGTTGATATTAGAGCTCTAGGCTCATAGGATACGAGACAAAAGCATGTTTAGTAGAGTCTTGCGGATCGGTACAGAGATGTCTGTACTAATCTTCGAGAGGCTACGGAACTGTTAGGAAAACATCACTTCTTTGATTCCTTATCGTGCGAATTGGTTGACTTCGATAACTGAATCTTTGACTTTCTATTCTCTCACAGATGGTGAGGACATGCACTGCTGGATCTGATTATCAGGCACCCGCACCCCCAACTAGATCCGCGAGAGGCTGGGGCTAGGGTAGAGGCCGAGGAGGGGCACATGGTGCAGCCAGAGCACCTGTCCAAGCTACTATAGAGGAGCCACAAGCAGCTCCAGTTGGGGGGAAGTCAGTCGAGGTGCCTGTTGCCACACCTGCACTTCAAGAGAACCTCGCACAGTTCTTTAGCATGTTCGGTACCTTAGCTCGGGGCGGGGTATTTCCACTTGCACCAGCCACATCTCAAGCTGGGGGATAAGCTCAGACTCCCGCAGCCCGTACCCCCAAGCAGTGAGTCTATGTTGATCAGGTCCCATAGTTTATACCAATACAGTCTGTGGTTTCGGTTTCGCCTGTGGTTAGGGCGGCAACATCTAAGGAGGAGGATCTTAGACTTGAGAGGTTCAAGAAGTATCACCCTCATAGTTTAAGTGGTTTGGCTTCAGAGGAAGCACATAGTTTTCTAGAGGAGTGCCACCGTATTCTCCGCACCATGGATATTGTGGAGACGAGTGGAGTTTCTTTTACTACATTCTAGCTGCCGGGAGCAGCGTATCAGTGGTGGCGAGTGTGCGAGGATGGTAGCCCAGTCGATGCAGTTTCACTTATATGGACTGGGTTTTCAGAGTTATTCTTGAGAGAGTTTGTTCCCCAGACCTTCGAGATGCATGGCGCGTAGAGTTTGAGCAGCTGCGCCAAGGTACTATGACAATGTCAGAGTATGTTATCCGATTTAGTGATTTTCTAGACATGTGCCTACCTTGGTTTCCATAGTCAGATAGCGAGTACATCGATTTATCAAGGAGCTTAACTATGGTATTAGATTTAGCATGGCTTGAGAGTTAGAGACATATACCCCATATCAGTAGGTAGTAGAGATTTAGTACCTTGAGGACATGAGAGAGAGGACAGGGAGGCCAAGAGGCCTCGAGGTACGAAAGGATTTAGTGGTGGCCACGCTGCCGCTATAGCCTGTCATGGTAGAGGCTGTATGAGTCATCCAGTTCACTCAGCACTTCCAGCTTCTAGTGGTGCTCCAGTTATTCCGTGGTCGTAGGTTGTGCACCTACTGCACGGGGTGCCTTCAGCGGCCAGTCCAGCCGACCAAGTTCGAGCCAGGCCCGGTAGCTACGCCCACCGAGAGCTTGCTTTGAGTGTGGTGATGCCTTTATATGGTTGGAGACTGCCCCAGATTTAGGAGGGGTGCACCTTCACAGACTACTCAGACTCCACGGATTCAGTCAGGCCCACAGACTTCTTAGTCCATGGTTACTGCCCTAGTTGCCACTCCACCCGGACATCCAGCTACGAGTGGGGGATGGGCGAATAGAAATCACCCTAGAGGAGGAGGCCAGGCTAGATTCTATGCTTTTTCGGGTAGGATAGAGCCAGTTGCTTTAGACGCAGTCATCACAGGTATGGTTCCAGTTTGTCTTAGACATGCATCAGTCTTATTTGATCCGGGATCCACTTATTAATATGTGTCATCTTACTTTTCCCCGTATTTGGATATATCTCATGATTATTTGAGTTCTCCCATTTACGTGTCCACACATGTGGGAGATTCTATTGTTGTGGACCGTGTGTATCAGTCGTGTTTAGTTGTTATTGGTGGTTTTGAGACTAGAGTTGATCTATTATTACTTAGTTTGGTATATTTTGATGTTATTTTGGGCATGGACTGGTTGTCACCTTATCGTGCTATTCTAGATTATCACGCAAAGACTAGGACGCTGACTATGCCAGGTTTGACACGGTTAGAGTGGAGGGGTGCATTGGATTATGTTCCTAACAGGGTTGTGTCATTTCTAAAGTCTCAACGGATGTTTGAGAAGGGGTGTGATGCTTATCTAGCCTTTGTGAGAAATGTTAGTGCTCATACTCTTATCGTTGAGTCAGTTCCGATAGTGAGAGACTTCCCATATGTATTTCTAGCAGATCTTTTGGTCATGCCACCTGATAAGGATATCAATTTTGGTATTGACTTATTGTCGGGCACTCAGCCCATTTCTATTTCACCATATCGTATGGCCCTAGCGGAGTTAAATGAGTTAAAAGAGTTGTTGCAAGAGTTGCTTGATAAGGGTTTCATTCGGCTAAGTGTGTCACTGTGGGGTGCTCTGGTCTTGTTTTTGAATAAGAATGATGGTTCTATGCGCATGTGTATTGACTCTCGACAGTTGAACAAGGTTACAATAAAGAACAAGTATCCATTACCACGCATTGATGACTTATTTGTTCAGCTACATGGTGCTAGAGTGCTCTCAAAGATTGACTTGATGTCAGGTTACCATCAGATAAAGATTCAGGATCCAGATATTCCGAAGACTGCCTTTAGGACTTGGTATTGTCACTACGATTTCCTAGTGATGTTATTTGGGCTGACCAATGCCCCAACAACATTTATGCACCTGATGAACAGTGTATTCCAGCCATATCTTGATTCATTCGTCATTTGTGTTTATTGATGACATCTTGGTGTACTCCCGTAGCCGGGAATATCAAGAGCAACACTTTAGGATCGTGCTCCAAACCTTGAGAGAGAAGAAGTTGTATGCAAAATTCTCAAAGTGTGAATTCTAGCTTGATTCAGTGGCATTTTTGGGTTATGTGGTATCAAATGAGGGGATCAAGATAGATCCGAGGAAGATTAAAGAAGTCCGGAGTTGTCCCAGACCGTCTTCAGCTACTGAGATTCAGAGTTTCTTTGGCTTGGCCAGGTGTTATCACTATTTCGTAGAGGGTTTCTCACCAATTGTTGCATCTATGACCAGACTGAGCCAGAAGGGTGCTCATTTCCAATGGTCCAAGGAGTGTGAGGCGATCTTTCAAAAGTTCAAGACTGATTTATCTATAGCCCCGATGTTGGAGTTTCCTACGGGTTCAGGGTCTTACATTATGTACTGTGATGTGTCCCGTGTTGGCCTTGGCACGGTGTTGATGCAAGACGGTAGGGCAATTGCCTACGCATCTCGATAGCTGAAGACCCATGAGAAGAATTATCTGGTCCACAACTTGGAATTAGCAGTTATTGTTCATGCCTTGAAGATTTGGCGGCACTATTTGTATGGTGTCCTTTGTGAGGTCTTTACCGACCACCGGAGTCTACAGCATTTGTTCAAACAAAAAGATCTTAACTTGCGGCATCGGAGATGGTTAGAGTTTCTTAAAGACTATGATATAACTATTCTATATCATCCCAGGAAGGCCAATGTGGTATTCAATGCCTTGAGTCAAAAGGCGGAGAGTTTGGGCAGTTTAGCATATCTACTAGTAGCAGAGAGGCCACTAGCCATGGATGTCCAGGCCTTGGCCAACCAGTTTGTTAGATTGGATGTTTTGGAGCCCACTTGAGTTCTTGCTTGCGTGGTTTCTCGGTATCTCTTATATGATTGCATCAGAGAGCGTCAGTATGACGACCCACATTTAGTTGTCCTTAAGGACACGGTTCAGCACGACGATGCCAAGGAGGTTTCTATTGGATATGACGGTGTGTTGCGGATGCAGAGCCGGCTATGTGTGCTCAATATGGATGGGTTGCGTGAGTTGATCTTTCAAGAGGCCCACAGTTCGCGGTACGCCATTCATCCGGGTGCCGCTAAGATGTATCAGGATTTGAGACAGCACTATTGGTGGAGGAGAATGAAGGAAGACAAAGTGGAGTATGTAGCTCGGTGCCTAAATTGTCAGTAGGAGAAGTATGAGCATCAGAGGCCGGGTGGTTTTCTTCAGAGACTTGAGATTCCCGAGCGAAAATAGGAGCGTGTCACCATGGATTTCGTTGTTGGGCTCCCAAGGACACAGAAGAAATTTGACGTGGTTTGGGTGATTGTGGACAGGTTGACCAAGTTGGCTCATTTCATTCCGGTAGTGACTACCTATTCTTCACAGCAACTGGCTCAGATCTATATCTGCGAGATTGTCCGACTTCATGGCATGCCAGTATCCATCATCTCTGACCAAGGCACGCAGTTTACATCGCACTTCTGGAGAGCTGTATAGCGTGAGTTAGGCACATGGGTTGAGTTAAGTATAATATTTCACCCCCAGACGGAAGGACAGTCCGAGAACACCATTTGGATATTGGAGGGCATGCTTAGTGCCTGTGTTATGGATTTCGGGGGTTCTTGGGATCAATTCTTGCCGCTTGCAGAGTTTGCCTACAACAACAGCTACCAATCGAGTATTCAGATAGCTTCTTATGAGGCTCTATAAGATGATGTAATAAATACGATGCAATAAAGCAGAAATAGCCACCTCGAAAAATTTCAATTTAAAAAAGAATCTTCAAGCTAGAAATAAAAATCACTAGAGAAATAAAAATAAATGTACACTGACAGAAAAAGAGGTAGTAGTGCAGTTCTTTTTCCAACAATCAAACCTAAAAAAAATAACAAATAGACATCCTTTCAATTTCTATGTGTACGAAACTTAAATTTATGGAAGAAATAATTACTTACTTAGATGGTTAACAGAGTTGATGCATGAGCAATATCAACAAAATCCATGACATAGACGCGTATACGAGCATCACATTGAAGATTAGAAGATGAATAATAAAGAACAAGAATAGGTATTAAAACTCCTCGAAGACAACGTCCATGGCAATGGTTCCATAGTTAGGCAAAATTTGTAAGTTAATAAAATTTACTCTTGGAAGTTTAAAAGAACTCCAAAACCTTGAATAGATATAGGAAGAAAAAAGCAATTAAAGCATTGAATAAGCTGTAGTAAGTGGCAGTTGCAAGGAAATTATTCTACCCGTCTATATACCCATTTACCTGATTCATTATTGTACAACTTTATAATTATTTACTGGAAGGTAAGTTTTTGGTACAAAAATATTACAGAAGTAGGGTTTAAGTGAGGGGTAAAATAGCCATTCAGTTTTTTATGGACATTTTAGTAAATCAACTTTACCTAAAAGTCTTCACACTTATAATATAGTATGATATAAATATAGACATAGATAGATATAGATTATGAGGAACTCCCCTCTCATTTTAACTGCAAATTTAGTTATTTTATGTTCCTTAAAAAATAATAAATACAAAGTATAGCTTACTATGTTACTCATCTATAGTAATAAAAGTAGATTAATTTATTTCTCTCAAATACTATGCAATTAAGTATATTGTTGAAAAACGTTACCAATTTTGATTTTGATTTCCTGAATGATGCTATAAAATAAAGACTGTAAAGTAAATAAATCGAAGATAAGTATAGAGGGAGATTGATCTTTTTATTCAACTTCAAACTGATGTACATAATGAACTGAAAACTCCTCTATTTATAGAAAAAATAAAGCAGCTACGAGGCTTTTCAGGCTGCAACTGTGAGGCTTTTCTTGAGCTGCTTGTAAGTTGTTTGCATGAGCTACTTACAACCTGCCTATTTAATAAGAAGCTGCTACAAATCATTTCATTGAGTTGCTTTCAACCTCCCTACATCAGCTACTTGTAGATAAACTTCAATAGAGTACCAAACGGATAATCTTCTTCAGAAATATTATCTATAGCGGAGTAATAAATGGACATCCACATTATAATTATTTTCATAACACTCCCCCTTGGACGTTCACTGAAAAATATTGTGCCTCGTTAAAACCTTACTAGGAAAAATCCAGTGGAAAACATCCTAGTGAAGGAAAAAGAGTATACATATTTAGTAATACGCAATTCTAGTTGCCTCATTAAAAACCTTACTAGAAAAACCCCATGGGAAAAATCTTAGTAAGGAAAAGAGAGTACATCGCGTATTTCACTCCGCCTGCTGAAAACTTTATTCCAAATATTTGAGTCTCCGCATTCAAATCTTGTACACCATCTTCTCAAAAGTTGAAGTTGGAAAAGATTTAGTGAACAAATCTGTTGGATTGTCACTTGAACGGATTTGTTGCACATCGATGTCACCATTTTTCTGAAAATCATGTGTGTAGAATAATTTTGGTGAAATGTGCTTCGTTCTATCTCCTTTTATAAATCCTCCCTTTAATTGGGCTATACATGCAGCATTGTCTTCGTATAATATTGTGAGTTTTTTAATCACATTCCAACCCACATTTTTCTCGAATAAAATGAATCATTGATCTCAACCATACGCATTCCCTACTTGCTTCATGAATAACTATTATCTCAGCATGATTTGAAGAAGTAGCAACAATAGATTGCTTTGTGAAATGCCATGATATGACAGTACCTCCACATGTAAACACATACACGATTTGAGATCGAGCTTTATGGGGATCAGATAAATAACCTGCATCTTCATAACCATTATGATTTGCACCACCTTTGTTAGCATTAGCAAGATACATAAGTGCACCAATTGCACTAATATAGAGTATTTCAAGACCAAGGAGTTCCTCATTCTCTTTTGGAGGTCAGAATGAATCCTTATTCACTTCAAGTGATCGAACACCCATTTGGTGTACTTAATGGGTGCGCTTTGTCCATGTAAAAGCATTTTAAGACCTTTTCTGTATAGACAGATTGATGGATAAAGATCCTGTCTGTTAAATATTTAATTTGCACACTAAGACAGTTTTTCCCTTTGGAGCTCTTCTAGAGTTCCTATGAGATTTATGTCATTAACATAAACGGTAATTATAACAAACTCTGATGTTGTTTTCTTTGTAAAAATGCATGGACAAATGCCATCATTTATGTAACTTCATTCATCAATTCAGTGAGACGATTATACCACATGCGCCCTGATTATTTTAAATCATACAAAGATTTTTGTAATCTGATTGAGTACATTTCTCGAGACTTTGAATTATATGCTTCAAGTATTTTAAATCCTTCAGAGATATTTATATAAATTTGATCAAATGAGTCATATAGGTTATGAATTGCATCTAAATGGCATGACATCTTCAGATGTCTGGACTACAGGTCTGATTCTCATAATCTTTTATAATATTGTGCATTATATTGTATCAAATATATCGTCAACGATCATTTTGTATCGGTTCGCACGTGACATAACTTGTTGAGATCTCATCACTTTCTTGATTTTCAGGTACCTGCACTTCTTCTGGAATTTCATAAAATGTTATGTTGTGGGCTCTTCCAGAGCTCATTTCCTCCTCATTATGATCATTTGCTCGTTTCCTTTTCAAGGATTATTACCTTTGGAACCGATCGGTTTACTACACTTCATGTGTTCAATAAACTTTATCCTTCAGGGACTTTAATTTTAATAGGAGCATTTGCAGCTGAAATATGATATTTAATTTTTGTCACGACCCAAACTCCCTATGCATAATGTCGTGACGGCACCTAGTCTCTACGACTAGGTAAGCCTAACAAATTGCGGAAAATAACAAAATGAAAGTAAAACTTGGCAATTAACAGCAGTGGATAACTAAATAACTAGTAAAAATGCCGCTCGGCATGTACAATAACCAATACTCTATAAATATACAGTCTTCCCAAAACCCGGAACATCATAAGTCACAAGCTACAGAAGGAATCTAGTATCTTTATACACCAGAGTCTAACAAAAGAAAGTACGGAAGGTAAATGACATAGGAGAGAATAGAGGGCGATTCTGAGGTCTGCGGACATGACAGATGTACCTTGAAGTCTTCATAAAACATCAAACTCTCTCAGCTAGTAGCGGGGCTGATAAGAAGCACCTGGATCTGCACACAAAACCTGTGCAGAAGAGTAGCATGAGTACACCACAATGGTACCCATCAAGTGCCAAGCCTAACCTCGGTCGAGTAGTGACGAGGTCAGGTCAGGCCCACTGGTAAATAATATATAAGGCAGGAGAATACACAGTATAATAAGAGACTAAAATTTAACAAAATAAAAACACAGTAAGGCAAAAGTACAACAAACAGGGGTAAACAGCAGGGGATCTCCCAAGATATTGCCTCATAGTCCCAAAATAAATATATAGGGAGAACTCCCGAGGTACCACCTCGTAGTCTCAAAAGTAAATAAGCAAGGAGAACTACCGAGGTACCGCCTCGTAGTCTCAAAAGTAAATGTGCAGGGAGAACTCCCGAGGAACCGCCTCGTAGTCTCAAAAGTAAATATGCAGGGAGAACTCCCGAGGAACCGCCTCGTAGTCTCAAAAGTAAATGTGCAAGGAGAACTCCCGAGGAACCGCCTCGTCGTCTCAAAAGTAAATATGCAAGGAGAACTCCCGAGGAACTGCATTGTAGTCTCAAAAATAAATGTGCAGGGAGAACCCCCAAGAAACTGCCTCGTAGTCTCAAAAGTAAACGCACGGCTCAAACCGATAAATACAACAGTTAACAGCAAGATTTCTACAGTTATATTGATAAAGAACAATGAAAAATAGGAATCAACTATGTATGCTTCACAGAGTGCATATAAGCAGTTAAAGCACGTAGACATGCGATATTAGACTAAACATTATAACTACACATATTGGAATAACACAATTAAGAATGAAAACAAACTAATACTCATTTAAACAGTATAACTCAAATTAAAGAAAAAACAGGTTACTACTCACTAAAATAAATTGGGTTTTACAACAAATAACCCGTGTACGTACTCGTCACCTCACGTACACGATGCTCACATATCACAACAGAACCAAATCCTAAAGGGATTTAACCCACATAAAGTTAGGCAAGCCACTTACCTCGAACCAAGCTTAATCAATCAGTAAGAATGCCCTTTCCTCTATTATCTGACTCCGAATGGCCCAAATCTAGCCAAAATTAATTACATATCATAAATACAACTACAAGAGACTAATCTAATTAATGAAATTAAGACTTTAACAAAAATTCCGAAATTCATCCTAAAAAGTCTACCGGGGCCCACGTCTTGGAATCGGGTAAAAGTCAAAAAATACGAACACCCAATCAACCATGAGTTCACTCGTACCAAATTTATCCAAATCCGATATCAAAATCCGAATCAACACTCAAAACTTAGTTGAAGAACTTCCAACCTTTTTTCCCAAATTTCTCAATCAAATTCCTTAATTAAATGATGAAAACAACTATATATTAGTGGAATATAACTATAAACGAGTTAAGAATCATTACCCCCAAAGTTTTCTCTCAGAAATCCTTGAATTTACGCCTCAATCCGAGCTCTCAAAGACCCAAAATTGAAAATGGGATAAAACCCTCGAACTCGGCCTTTTCTGCCTAGTGATTTCGCACCTGCGGACCTATCGTCGCACCGGCGACGCCGCACCTGCAGAAATTCCATTACAGGTGTGGAAATGGATTAAGGTGACTAGGACCTCTTTCTGCGATTAGGTGGTAGCACCTATGTGTGTGCACCTGCGGACAGTGGTCCACTTCTACGGTCTCCCCTTCCAGCTCACTCTCCGCGTCTGCGGAACTTCAAGCACAAATGCGGGCTCGCAGATGAGGAAATTCCCTCGCACGTGCGACCCCTGGACATCACCTCAATATCGCTTCTGCGTTTGGCCTCTCGCGCGTGCGTGTCTGCACATGCGGCCACCCCACCGCAGGTGCGATTACACCAGAAGCTTGAAAGCTTTAGCAATTACACAAGCCCTAATTTCGATCCGTTAAGCATCTGAAACTCAACCGAGGCCCTCGGGACCTAAACCAAACATACCAACCAGTCCTATAACACCATACGAACTTAGTCGAATCCTCAAATCACATCCAACAACGCTAAAAACATGAATCACCCTCCAATTCAACTTACTGAACTTTGAAACTTCAAACTTTTACAACCGATGCTGAAACCTTTCAAACCACGTTCGATTGACCTCAAAATTTGGACACAAGTCATATTCAACATTACGGACCTACTCCAACTTCCAGAATCGTAATCCGACCCCGATATCAAAAAGTCCACTTCCGGTCAATATCTCCAAAAATTCGACTTTCGTCATTTCAAGCCTAAATCATCTACAGACCTTCAATTCACATTCCGGATACGCTCCTAAGTCCAAAATCACCCAACGGAGCTAACGGAACTGACAAAACTTCATTCCAGAGTCATCTTCATATAGTTCCAACTACGGTAAAAAATCCTAGAACTTAAGATTCCGTTTTAGGGACTAAGTATCCCGATTCACTCCGAAACCACAACAAAACCTCCCGGCAAGTCACATAAGCAGAAAAAGATACGGGGAAAACAGTAAATAGGGGATCGGGGCTATTACTCTCAAAATGACCGGCCGGGTCATTACATCCTCCCCTTCTTAAGACAATCGTTCGTCCTCGAACGAGCATAGAGACATACCTGAAGTGGCGAAAAGATGAGGATAGCGGCTGCGCATATCATGCTCGGTCACCCAAGTCGCCCTCGACCGGTTGACCCCTCCACTAAACCTTCATGGAAGCAATGTTCTTTGACCTCAGCTTTCAAACCTGCCTGTCCAAAATAGCCACCGGCTCCTCAACATAAGATAAATCCTTGTCCAACTGAACTGAGCTGAAATCCAACACATGAGACGGATCGTTGTGATACTTCCGGAGTATCGAGACACAGAATACTGGATGAACTCCTGCTAGACTGGGAGGCAAGGAGAGCTCATAAGCAACCTCCCCAACATGCTGCAACACCTTGAATGGGCAGATAAACCTTGGGCTCAGCTTGCCCTTCTTTCCGAACCTCAAAACACCCTTCATAGGTGACACCCGGAGCAGGACCCGCTCTCCCACCATGAATGCAATATCGCGAACCTTCCGATCCGCATAAATCTTCTGTCTGGACTGGGTTGTACGAAGTCGATCCTGAGTCAATTTAACTTTCTCCAAGGCATCCTGAACCTAGTCTGTACCCAATAGCCTAGCCTCACCCGGCTCAAACCAACCCACTGGAGACCGGCACCGCCTCCCATATAAGTCCTCATATTGTGCCATCTGAATGCTCGACTGATAACTGTTATTGTAAGAAAACTCCGCAAATGGTAAGAACTGGTCTCAAGCACCCCCAAAATCTATCACACAAGCACGGAGCATATCTTCCAGTATCTAAATAGTGCGCTCGGACTGTCCGTCCGTCTGAGGGTGAAATGATGTGCTTAACTCAACCCGAGTACCCAACTCCTATTGTACATCCCTCCAAAACGGTGATGTAAACCGCATACCCCGGTCAAAGATGATAGATACAGGTACGCCATGAAGCCTGACAATCTTGCGGATATAAATGCTATCCAACTACTCGAAAGAATAGCTAGTCACCAAATGAATGAAATGAGCTAACTTGGTCAGCCCATCCATAATCACCCAAACTGCATCAAACTTCCGCTGAGTCCGTGGAAGCCCAACAACGAAATTTATAGTGCTCCGGTCCCATTTCCACTCCGGAATCTCTAACTTCTGAAGCAATCCGCCTGGCCGCTGATGCTCATACTTTACCTGTTGGCAATTCACACACCGAGCTATATATTCCACTATGTCCTTCTTCATTCTTCTCCACCAGTAATGTTGTCTCAAGTCCTGATACATTTTCGCGGCACCCGGATGAATGGAGTACCCCAAACTGTGAGCCTCCTGGTGAATCAACTCACGCAACCCATCTACATTGGGCACATATGGCCTTCCATGTATCCTCAATGCACAATCATCTCCAATAGTGACCTCCTTAGCATCACCGTGCTGAACCGTGTCCTTAAGGACAAGCAGATGGTGGTCATCATAGTGACGCTCCCTTATACGATCATAAAGAGAATATAGAGAGACCACACAAGCCAATACTTGACTAGGCTCAGAAATATCCAGTCTAACAAATTGGTTGGCTAAGGCCTGAACATCCAACCCAATGGCCTCTCTGCTGCTGGTAGATATGTTAAGCTCCCCAAACTCTCCGCCCGGCGACTCAAAGCATCGACCACCATATTGGCCTTCCCGGGATGGTACAAAATGGTGATATCATAATCCTTAAGCAGCTCCAACCACCTCCGCTAACGCAAGTTAAGTTCCTTTTATTTAAACAAATGCTGCAAACTCCGGTGATCGGTGTAGATCTCACAAGGGACACCGTACAAATAGTACCGCCGAATCTTCAAGGCATGAACAGTAGCTGCTAACTCAAGGTCATGGATAGGATAGTTCTTTTCATGCACCTTCAGTTGTCTGTACACGTAGGAAATCACCCTACCATCCTGTAACACCGTGCCGAGACCAAACCGCGACGCATCACAATATACAGTATAAGACCCAGAACCTATAGGCAATACCAATATTGGGGTTGTAGTCAAAACTGTCTTGAGAATTTGAAAGCTCTCCTCACACTCCCCTGTCCACATGAACGGAGCACACTTCTGGATCATCCTGGTCATAGGTGTTGCAATAGATGAGAAACCCTCTACAAATCGACGGTAATACCCTGCCAAACCAAGAAAACCCCGGATCTCCGTAGATGAGGACGGTCTGGGCCAACTCTGCACAACTTCAATCTTCTTCGGATCCACCTGGATCCCATCACTCGATACTACATGACCCAAGAATGCCACTGAGCCTAGCCAAAACTCACACTTTGAAAATCTTGCATACAACTTCTTTTCTCTCAAGGTCTGAAGCACAGTCCTCATGTGCTGCTCATGATCCTCCCGAGTTTGGGAGTACACCAGAATATCGTCAATAAACACAATAACGAATGAGTCAAGATAGGGCCGGAACACACTGTGTGTTAACTGCATAAAAGTTGTTGGGGCATTGGTCAGCCCAAAAGACATCACAAGGAACTCATAGTGACCATACCGAGTCCTAAAAGCAGTCTTCAGGATATCTGGATCTCGAATCTTTAATTGATGATAGCCTAAACGTAAGTCAATCTTGGAAAACACTCTGTCTCCCTGTAACTGATCAAATAAGTCATCAATACGAGGCAATACATGTTCTTCACTGTAACTTTGTTCATCTGGTAATAATCAATGCACATACGCATAGAACTATCATTTTTCTTCACAAATAAGACCGTAGCACCCCAAGGTGACACACTGGGCCAAATTAAGCCCTTATCAAGCAACTCCTGTAATTTCTCTTTCAATTCCTTCAACTCAAGAGGAGCCATACGATATGGAGGAATAGAGATGGGCTGAGTGCCCGATCACAAATCAATGCCAAAATCAATATCTCAGTCGGGTGACATGCCCGGAAGATCAGCTGGGAAAACATCTGAAAAGTCCCTCACTACTGGAACTGACTCAACTGTAGGGGTATCAATACTGACATCTCTCACATAAGCTAGAAACGTGTCACACCCCTTCTCAACCATTCATTGAGCTTTAAGAAATGAAATAACTCTGCTGGGAGTATACTCTAAGGTACCTCTCCACTCTAATCGTGGTAATCCTGGCATAGCTAGCATCACAGTCTTAGCGTGACAATCAAGAATAGCATAATGGGGCGACAACCAGTACATTCCCAAGATAGAAGGGACTGGAATACCACTGGCAGCTGGAAGAGCTGAATGGATGGGGCGACTCTCATAGCCCCTACCATGACAAACTGCAGTTGGGGAACTAGTACCATTATAAGTGCCAGACTCTCGAAACCTCTTGGCCTCCCTCTCCTCTCTCTCCCGAGAAAGCATGCCCTCTAATCTCCTGGCAATACTCATAACCTGCTGGTAAGAAATATCCATCTCCAACTCCCGGGCCATACTAAGCCTGATATTGGGGTGGAGTCCCTCAATAAACCGACGAACCCTCTCTTGAACTGTGGCAACCAAGGCTGGTGCATGTCGGGCCAAATCACTAAAGCAAACTACATACTCTAACACAGTCATAGCACCCTGGCGTAACTGCTCAAACTCCGCGCGCCATGCATCCCTGAGACTCTGAGGAACATACTCCCTCAAAAACATGTCCGAGAACTGAGTCCATGTAAGTGAAGCCTCAGCCGTACTACATAACTCATAAGCATACCACCATTGATAGGCTGCACCTCTAAGCTGGAATGTAGTAAAAGAAACCCCACTCGACTCCGCTACGCCCATGGTACGAAGAATACGGTGACAATCCTCCAGAAAACCCTGGACATCCTCTGACACCAATCCACTGAAGGTAGGAGGGTGGTACTTCTTGTACCTCTCAAGTCTGAGCTGCTCCGCCTCAGAAATTGATGCCCTAACCTCGGGCTGAGCTGGAGCTACCGGCATCATCGGTATAATCTCTAGAACCTAGTCGACCTGAACCTACTGCTCTAGAATACCGCTGACAGGAGTTTGTGCTCCTCCCCCAGCCTGAGATGTGGCAAGAGCAAGTGGAATCAATCTATCTTGAGCTAAGGTGCCGAACATGCTCAGAAACTGGGCTACAGTCTCCTAGAGGGTTGGTGCAGCAACAAGTATCTCAGGTATCTGCCCTCCAACTGGAGCTACTGGGGGCTCCTCTGTGATAGCTCGTGCGGGTGCTCTGGCTGCACTGCATGGACATCCTCGGCCTCTACCCTGCGGCTCTAGCAGGGGGCGTGGGTGCCTGATCATCAGATTCGCATGTACATGTCCTCACCATCTGTGAGAGAATAGAATACTGAAGTTTAGAATTTCAAATTCAACAATTTTGCACGACAAGGAATCAAAGAAGTGAAATTTTTCCTAACAATTCCATAGCCTCCCGAAGCTAAATACAGACGTCTCTGCACTGATCTATGAGACTCTACTAAACTTGTTTGTGACTCACGATACCTATGAACCTAGAGTTCTGATACCAACTTGTTACGACCCAAACTCCCTCTATATAACGTCGTGACGGCACCTAATCTCTACGACTAGGTAAGCCTAACAAATTGCGGAAAATAACAAAACGAAAGTAAAACTTGGCAACTAATAGCAGTGGATAACTAAATAACTAGTAACAATGTCGCTCGGCATGTACAATAACCAATACTCTATAAATACACAGTCTTCCCAAAACCCGGAACATCATAAGTCCCAAGCTACAGAAAGAAACTAGTATTTCTATACACCAGAGTCTAACAAAAGAAAGTACATAACATAAATAACATAGAAGAGAATAGAGGGGGACTCCGAGGTCTACGGACGCGGCAGATGTACCTTGAAGTTTACGTACAACATCAAACACTTTCAGCTAGTAGCGGGACTGATAAGAAGAACCTGGATCTGCACACAAAACATGTGCAGAAGAGTAGCATGACTACACCACAATGGTACCCAGTAAGTGCCAAGCCTAACCTCGGTCAAGTAGTGACGAGGTCAGGTCAGGCCCACTAGTAAATAATATATAAGGCAGAAGAATACACAGTATAATAAGAGACTAAAATTTAACAAAAGAAAACACAGTAAGGCAACAGTACAACAAACAGGGGTAAACAGCATGGGATCTCCCGAGATACCATCTCATAGTCCCAAAATAAATATATAGGGAGAACTCCTGAGGTACCGCCTCGTAGTCTCAAAAGTAAATATGTAGGGAGAACTCCCAAGGTACCGCCTCATAGTCAGTGGTCCGTTTTTGCGGTGTGATGACCCAAAATGTCATCTTTAAATCTAATAATTAATTTTATGTTCTAAGACCTGAAAAAGCACTATTTTGCGTGCAAAGTTCGTAAAATTTTCCGGAATGTCTTTATGGAAAAAATGGATTAAAATGTGAACTAGAGCTTTAAAACTCAATTAAGTTGACTTTGGTCAACATTTTGAGCAAACAGACTGGATCAGTATTTTGACAGTTCTGTTAGGTCCGTATCATAATTTTGGACTTGGTCGTATGTCCGAAATTTAATTTGGAGGTCCCTAGCTCAAGTTATGACCATTTAACGGAAACTAGTAATTTAAAGGCTAAAGATTTCCAAGTTTGACCACGGGGTTGACTTTTTGATATCGGAGTTGGAATCCAGTTATGAAAATTTTTATAGCTCCGTTATATCATTTATGACTTGTGTGTAAAATTTGAGGTCAATCGGACTTGATTCGATAGGTTTCGGCATTAAATGTAGAAGTTGGAAATTTCATAATAGACTAAAGTTTCAAGTGAGTTCGCACAAGACCTAAATTCAAATGAGCATAACTCTCATGATACAAAGTTTTATATGGTTTATTACCTATAAAATAAAATATATTAGAGTCTAGTTTCTAACGCTTTAAACCGTTCATCATTTAGACATTCCTACAAGAAGTTATGACCAAATTACCAAAGGCTGTCAGAATGCGATTCTGTGACCAATTATGCGACCATTATGCGATCGCAAAATGGTTATGCGACCGCAAACTAGTCGCAAAATGGTCCAGAACAGCCCAGTTCTGGGCACCGATTTGTGCGATCATTGTGCGACCCGCACACCAATTGTGTGATCCATTGTGCGACCGTATAACTGAGTTCGGAGGGTTAATTTTCCTATTTTCATAACCCGACCCTATTTTGATAAATAGGCTTTGGGGTTTATTTTGGAGCAATTATCTGAGGTTTTTTAGAGAGAAGTGAGAGTGTTCTAGAGAGAGGAAGTAGATGAAGTGTTTTGTTCATCAAATTCTTGTCCAAGCCTTGAAATCCAACAAAAAAATCCCTCAAGTTCTTCATCAAAGAGGTAAGGTTCTAACCCCTAATCTTCAATTTCGAGTTTAGGTAATGATGGGTGATTAAGAGTATAATTCTTAGGGTAAGTGTTCCTTATATTATATTGATTATATTTCATGATTCCATACTCATTTACATCATGAATCCGTGAATTTAGGAAAGAAAAATCATTTTTTTATAAAATCTTCTAAAAACGAAAATGTAAGATTTAAAGGTCCATTTGATATCGGAATTGGATAATTTTTGTATGGTTGAACTCGTAGCAGAATGAATGTTCGGATTTTGTGAGTTTTCCGGGATTTGAGACGTGGGTTCCACTATCGAATATTTAAATAAATTTCAGATTTTTATTCGAAAAATTAGTAAATTCATATGGAATTAATTCCTATGATTCGTATTGAGTATATCGAATTGTTTGTGAATAGATTTGAAGCTTTTGGAGATAAATTTAAAAGGAAAAGTTGTGGTCGAGTAAATGATTGGAATTTTCAAAGCGAGGTAAGTGTCGTGGTTAACCTTGACTTGAGGGAATAGAACCCTTAAATTATTTGTTATGTGAAATGCATGTGAACGACGTATAGGCGAGATTACGAGTGTCTATACGTCGTCAAATTAATTGTTTGCCTACTTACTTGAAAAATCATAAATTATTTTAAATCATGAATTAATTGTTATAATAATTGTTTCTCTCTTATTCTTTGTCAAATATTAATTCTTGAATTCCTGCATTAATTGTTACATGCTATTTGAATTATGTGTCTTAATTGTTATTTAACATTTAGCATATTAAATATTAAATTGTCTATTTTCTCCCTGATTTCCATAATAACTTGTTATTTGTCATTGTTTGTTTCATAATTAAATCATAATTATTGTATGCTTGTTGTCTTATAATTTTATATTAATTGTTACATTTATTAGGGAAATTTCTTCTATAAGAATTGGTAAAGAATATATTGGAGGAGCGGGTTGAACGCCGCAACAGAATTGAATTGATAAATGTATATATTGGAGGAGCGAGTTGCACGCCACAACAGAATTGATCGAAATGAATGTATTGGAGGATCGGTTTGCACGCCGCAACAGACTTATTAAAAAGTCCATATTGGAGGATCGGGTTGCACGCCGCAACAGATTTATTAAAAAGTCCATATTGGAGGATCGGGTTGCACACCGCAACAGACTTATTAAAAAGTCCATATTGGAGGATCGGATTGTACGCCACAATAGACTTATTTAAAAGTCAATATATACTTGATTAAAAAATAATTATATGAGAGGATTGAAAATGATTATATTGTGGAAGCGGTTTGCACGCTATAACGGAAATTGATTGAAATAATAATGGATTATGACTGCTGAGTTGGCTTCAATTATTATAAATGAGTTACCTGATTAATTTCTATTATGTTGTTGTTACTAATATTGCGTACAGGTTAATGTAAGTGAACTGCCTTAGCCTCGTCACTACTTCGTCGAGGTTAGTCTCAGCACTTACCAGTACATGAGGTCGGTTGTACTGATACTACACTCTGCACTTCTTGTGTAGATTTCGGAGTTGGTCCCAGCGGCGTACTATAGACTTGCTCGGATGTCATATACTCAGAGGAGACTTGAGGTATAACTGCACAGCATTCGTAGTTCTGAAGTCTCCGTCTACTTTACTTTAGCTGTGTGTTTATTTCCAGATAGCTTTATTTTATTCATACCTTATTTATATTATTCTAGAAGCTCGTGCATTTGTAACACCAATTCTGGGATGGTATTTAGACACCGTTATTTATTTTATGGATTATTCACTACATTTCAGACTTTACTTCCGCATTTGTTTCTTTGTTATTAATAAATTTAAAAAGAAATATTTTAAAATGGATAATATTATTCTAACGTTGGCTTGCCTAGCAAGTGAAATGTTAGGCACCATCACAGTCCGAAGGTGAGAATTTCGGGTCGTGACATGCGGTCTCCCCTTCCAGCTCACTCTCTGCATCTGCGGAACTTCAAGCGCATCTGCGGGCTCGCAGATGCAAAAATTCCCTCACACCTGCGACCCCTGGCCATCTCCTCAATCTCGCTTCTGTGCTTGGCCTCTTGCACATGCGTGTCCACACCTGCGGCCACCACACCGCATGTGCGATTACAGCAGAAGCTTGAAAGCTCCAGCAATTACACAAGTCCAAATTTCGATCCATTAAGCATCTGAAACTCACCTGAGGCCCCCGGGATCTCAACCAAACATACCAACCAGTCCTATAACACCATATGAACTTAGTCGAGTCTTCAAATCACATCAAACAATGCTAAAAATACGAATCACCCTCCAATTCAACTTAATGAACTTTCAAACTTCAAACTTCTACAACCGATGCCGAAACCTTTCAAGCCACGTCCGATTGACCTCAAATTTTGCACACAAGTCATATTCAATATTACGGACTTACTCCAACTTCCGAAATCGGAATCTGACCCCGATATCAAAAAGTCCACTTCCGGTCAAAATCTTCAAAAATTCAACTTTCACCATTTCAAGCCTAAATCAGCTACAGACCTCCAATTCACATTCTGGACACGCTCCTAAGTACAAAATCACCCAACGGATCTATCAAAACCAACGAAACTCCATTCTGGAGTCGTCTTCACACAATTCCAATACGGTCAAAAATCCTAGAACTTAAGCTTCTGTTTTAGGGACTAAGTATCCCAATTCACTTCGAAACCACAACAAAACCTCCCGGCAAGTCACATAAGCAGAAAAAGATATGGGGAAAATAGTAAATAGGGGATCGGGGATATTACTCTCAAAAAGACCGGTCGGGTCGTTACAAATTTGGATCAGCAAATGCTTATTGCATTGGACTTGAATTATGTTCTAAGTGATGATCATATTAATGATAATTCGATTCATATAGCATATTTTCCAGCTGTTTATTCTATCCCCCAAGTTTTAGAAAAACTAACTCATATCCTCAATCTTCTTTGGGAAATCTATCTTTGTGCGTTGTGGTAGAGAAATTAATCATATACCACACATCAAAAGTTATTAGATAGTAAAAATATTTGATTTTTTATCCTAAACCAATTGTGAGGGGAGGACTTATCATATTTTCTTGGTCTGATACATACAAGTATTGTTGTATGCAATTTAGAAAATCTTAGACCAACATATGAGACTTTGTTCTCATAAGCAATAGTTAATTAATAGGAGGTATTCAATTCTAAACTAGCTTGGATATAAACCAACATCATCAAGATGAATTATCTTGATTTCATAATCTGAAAATTATGCTCTTAATTCAGAAAAGCAATTTCAAATGCCAAACTGTAGGTTGACAATAAACACACATGTAACCATCTCATATATGCATCTATAAGTGGTTCACATGATAGGTGAATGAGCTCATATTTACCTTTTATATATTCTAAAATTCAGGGGTTTTAGTCCCAACTTTAGCTAGTATAATCAATTTATTATGAGAACAAGCAACACAAGAATTCTTGAAAAATCTTCTAGTTCTTCAGTATATGCTTATCTGAATTCTCAAATAGCTCATTTAAAATGGGCAAATGAAAACTTCAAGTTTATCATGACATGTGCTATCTCTAAGTAAATTTCTAGTTTACTATGGCATAAACTTTTGCATTAGTAAACTTCTGATTTACTGTGGCTACTTTTGTATCAGTAAATTTCTGGTTTACAGTTGCTACTTTTGCCTCAGTAAAACTTCTGGATTACTGTGACTGTTTTTGCATTGGTAAACTTCTGGTTTACTGTGATACATGATATAGTACAAATTGAAGAAAAAGGTGGGTCACTTCTCACATACATATTATTTTACCCCCTATGATTGTGGAAACATGAATATTTTCAATCTTCCAATCATTTGTAGTCTCAATATGATAGCCATTTGTATTAGTAAACTTCAAGTTTACTACAACATATGTCTTGCCCATAATCATATAATATGAATAAAATATTTGTATATAAGCTCTTCAAGAACCTTCATTTATTATCCACAATCTAATATTATTCGGACACTACTGGTGTCACGTGTCTTCTAGACAAACAGTTAGTTATTCAGGAGTTTTTGATATATTTGTACTATCAAATATTGCTCAGACACTTCTGGTATCATGAGAGAAAATCATAATCACATAAACAATATAAAGACAATTCTAAATTTATAAATGTCAGAAATCAAGAATTTCAATATTTGTACCATTAACTTTGTGACAAATATCACCTTCAGGGAGAAACGCCATTAACATCTGAATATTTTATATCAAAGCGGCAACCACATAGTCATTACATCCTTCAGGGAAATATACATGAGTTGTTATTTTCTTTGGGGTAGTTAATAACAACTAACCATAATATATCAGTGTGGTTGTAGTAGAAAGCATTCTGCATTAGAATGATATTTAGTAAAATTATCCAAGATGTTTTACGTACAACAAGTACGTGTGGCAATGATCTTTATGCTACAAAAATAATATTTATATCATCTATTATTCTACCTCTTCAGGAGGTGAATTGTGGTATTTCGTCATTCACTTCAGGGAATGAAAATGTGCTTCAAAAATAACTTTGAATAACTCATTATTTTATTTAAGCACAGAAAGACACTGCTTCAAAATATTTTCCTACTTCAGGAGGAAATTTCAATTGTGTTACTTCTTCAGGAGCAAATTTAAAATACGAAATATTGTATATATTCTCTCAATCATATTAACTCTTTTGGAGGTGAATTGTAATATATTTACATCAAGAGCGCGTTTATATTTACGGCTTTATTAATATTATCACATTTATTTCAGGGAATGGATTAATATTTATTAAAAATTCTCATCCTTTAGGAAATCGAACATAATTATCTGAACGCGCATTAATCACATCAAATTGTGATGTTTCAACTTCTTTTAAAATATTTACTACTTCAGGAGCAAATCGAGGCGTGCATGTAATATAGAGAATATTTCTCTAGTTTATCTTTAATTGTTACCATGGAAAGCCTAAATTATCACTTCTGGTGGTCATAGGCATATACCACTTCTGGTGGTTAACAAAATTTAGTTACAATGAGATATACGAAACATAACCACTTCTGGTGGTTGTATATTTCTTGCAAACTCTGCTGGAGTTTAAGTGAATCTAACAATGTTATCCACTTTGTAATCCTTTATTAAGATAATAAGGATGAAAACAAATACCAAAATAGGTATTGTATACGTAACATATAACCAAGCAAACGATGATAAAGATATTAAAATATAAGCAAAAGGCTCAAATTAAATTACGCAAATTTGGCCACTCCAGATGTAAGTGATATCCACATCACTACTGCTAAGAAGAAAAACTTACCACCTCAGGAATATAATCTGCCTTATGATGTTAGGAATGAACAAGATCTAACCACAGACGTAAGAGCGTCACCTTGCATCGGAGATGAACACACCTCAAGGATATAATCTGCTTTATATTTCTCGGAATGAACAAGATCTAACCACGGAGATAAGAGCGCTGCCTTACATCGGAGATGAACACTGAAATAGAAATTAAATTCGAAGTAAGTGCTCAAAATGGCAGAGTCTCGTGCTGATAACATGTTATAAAATAAAGATTGTAAAGTAAATAAATCGAAGACAAGTATAGAGGGAGACTAATCTTTTTATTCAACTTCAAACTGATGTACATAATGAACTGAAAACTCCTCTATTTATAGAAAAAAGAAAGCAGCTGCGAGACTTTTCAGGAAGCAGCTGCGAGGCTTTTCTTGAGCTGCTTGTAAGTTGTCTGCTTGAGCTGCTTGTAAGTTGTCTGCTTGAGCTGCTTGCAACTTGCATGTTTAATAAGAAATTGTTGCAAATCATTTCATTGAGTTGCTTGCAACCTGCCTGCATCAGCTGCTTGTAGATAAATTTCAATAGAGTACCAAACGGATAATCTTCTTCAGGAAGATTATCTATAGCGGAGTAATAAATGGATATCCACATTATAATTATTTTCATAACAAGTGACAATTATTGCTAGATAATTCTTTGAAAGTTAGAGTGACTTTAATTTGGGACGAGGATCGGAGTATATCATAGAGTTTTTGGCACTACTATCACTTTTGTTTGAGAAACTGCAATTCGTTGTTTAAAGATATTGAAGCAAATTTTTAGGGGTTGTGACCAATTAGCTTGTAAAAATTGAAATATTTGGAGTGTGCTGATTCTTTCTATTCCTTATGATTCATGTAAACTATTAAACAAAATAACACATCTAACTGAAAGTTAAAGTGTTAACCCTAGGGTTTCAATGGATATTTAAAAACCGACTAAACTGTACCGTACCGAATCGATTTTTAGGTTTCTTTAATAAAACCGTAGGCTTTTATATAAATCTATAACCGTACCGATAATTAGAGTGATTTTTTATTTTATAAAAATAAACCGAAAAAATACCGAACCGTACCGAATAAATTTATATGTGAAAAATATATTTATATATTAAGTTTAAGAATAATAATGTATTAAAAATTTCCTTGGGCCTTGGAATTGTGAAAACGGTTAAAGAAAACAAGTAATTAAACTTAAAATCTTAATTCTCAAACCTATAATGCTACTCCTATTGAAACTAAATTATTTCCAAAATATTCACTAGCAAGACACAAGCTATTCTACCGATTAGTAGCAAACTACAATGGCTAGAATATGTTTCCTTTCATATGATTAAGATTTATCTTTTTGAATATTTAATCTTCTATAGACTTTATTCTTGAATTCTAGTTTGTTAATATTTTTTCACTCGGTTAATATCTTTGTTTAGTTTCTTTTACGCTGCTGTAGAATAATTGATGGATCTATACTCTGGCCATATTTAATATTTTCTTAATTCATCACTCTTTAAAGAGTAAAATATCTAGAGAGTTTGCTAAGTCCTATAAAGGTACATATGTTATTGCATTCTACTTCTGCTAGTGACTTTTACATGATATTTAAAAAAATACCGAAAATTAACCGAACCGCACCGATATCGAAGAGAAACCGACATGATTGGGACGGTTTCGAAAAGCCTAATTTTGGTTATGCATAATAGAATAACCGAAAAATTAATATGGTACAAATTTTAGAAAATAATCATCCGAACCGAACCATTGACACCCCTAGTTAAACCAAATATTTTCTCTAACATGTTTGAACGTGGATTTGAATAGTGATAAAGTAGATCTCTTTTTAGTACTTCATCTCCATATGTGTTTGGCGCTCATTCCTTTATTTTGTTTAACTTAGAGATTGAGTGTGATATATATACATCACATGAATGTTTAAGATTGGAATATAATTGAATTTCCAAAATAATTTGGTCGAGTAATGATATGTCCAAGTCATCAATAATACTTAAATTTAAATAATTTCTTTCGTAAGTTCTTCCTTAAAAATGTTTTATGAATCAAGTATTGTGCGTATAAGATAATAACAATAATTATATTTGTATAATTAAACAAGAAAATATAGTCTAACACTTTCTATTAACATAAATATTTCGTTACTTAGTGGTTAGTTTCCTCCACCTTCATGACTTCACACATAAAGTCTATTGATTTCGCGATAAGCAAGTCTCTTCCTATTTCATGGGAAAGGAGTTCAATAACGATGAGCACGAAAACAAACAATGAAGATACGTCCAATAATTAATGAGACAATTAAAGCCAACAAAAAAATGGTCTTTCTTATGGTGAAATAAACTATAACTAGCTTGATTTTTGATGTTCTATTTAATTTGATGGGAAAAAGCAATATTATTGGTGTGACCTACATATCAAATTTAATGTTTTTTTATATGAAATCATCTTGTGTTGGTATAACATTCAAAATTTGATTTGTATTCTTGCAGCAATCATTTTGATCCATAATTCTTCAAATGCTTTTATTCTTACTGATATTTCAGACTGTAAGTGCAAGTCAATTATGTGTAGTTGTTATTCGTTTAGTTAAATAATACTATTTTCCTAAATTTATATATCAAGTTATTGTACTCGATGCTTTGTTTAGATACTATTGATATTATTTTGCAATATTATATTTTACAAAATATGGCGTGCCGAGAAACTAGCATTATACAAAAAGTAGAGGCAAAACTAGATGTTCTTCAAGTATATTGTTTAAATTTTCTTTCACAAGATTCGGATTAGCCGTAAGTCTCAAGGATTGCACATAGTTAATAAGTCATTATCAAACAACACAAAAAGATACAGTTCACTCAACGATTGCCTTTGGGTTCCTAACTCCACATGGGGAAGGAACTTTGTTGTATGCAAGATCTTCATCATTTAAATGGACCCACTTTTCATTTCATTTGCTGATCTATAAACCGTCCTTAATTTAGAGATAAAGTACGTTCATTGTCATTGTAAACAAGCATATTCCATAGCATTTGAATCTGCCACAATGGAGTTGAGTTGTCCTGGATTTTTTTCCTCTTTTTTTGTGGATTACGTAAGTCTTATTGATGTCAATTGAGAAACTCGTATAAAAGCGAAGTACAAATACACAATATGATTTTTTACTAAGTGTACTCTATCGTCTATTCTAATCAGGATTCTATTAACTGCTCCAACAATTTATAGAAAATATGAATGATTCAAATATGTGCAAAGGAGTGAAAACTCCTTCAAAATATCCTCCATTTATTTCTTCCCTAGTTGTTCAGACGAGTGTCAAAACAACCACTTCCCCTTTTCCTTCTGAATGCATATAGCAAATTTTTGCCAGTGTTCAGCATTGCCTGTTTGGCTCCAAACAGGTTCTAGACTCCAAAACAAAATGCACGGCCTGAAATGAACTAGTAAGTGGTTCACATCTTCCCCGACCTCTTGCACATGAAGCACATATTAATATGAATTTTCTCCCTCTTTCCGGATAGCTTCCCACACTGCTAACCACTCAGATAAGTTGATTTTCTGAGTTGGAAGAGAATAAACTTGGATCTGAGGATGTTGTGATTATAACCATAACCTGTTGATGTCAGAAATGAAAAACAAAAGTGCTTACGACAAAAATATAGTACTCCATATAAATCGTAAGGCTTACACACCTATACATCTTTTTCGACCAGCAGGTAAAGAGTATATAAACACAGAGGGGGGTGGGGGGCCTCGGGCAATCTTGCAACCACAGGCAGGTAAGACATAAAAAGCCAATAACCACAAGGAGTGAAACCATTTTCCTTGTAAGTAAACAATAAGAAATTCAGAACTTAAAGAAAATAAAAGGAGCCAGAGAAAATGGATGTAACTTCTTATCAAAATTAAAAAAATTATGCACAAATTAAAAGACCAGGTCTCTAAATGAACACTAAGCATTATGATACTCCTAAAACTCGGCACCAATCACACACGAGTATATTGGCATTCAAGTATTTCCTTATCAAGCAGCTAGCTCCGGCAATTGTAAATAGCCTTACGCAGTAAGAAGTAAGAGCATGAATCATGAAAGCTGAGTTGCAGCAGCAACTACATCTGTAAAGTACTAAGTGGAAAATTAACAATAGAAAAAGCAATTATTTTTTATTCCCTTTCGATAATGTACGAAAAGCAATTATTTTCAGGGGCAAATACTATTTTCTTAAAAGTTTTTGGTCTTGTGTACGCATGTATAAGGGTAATAACAGCCCCATTTGGGTGTTGGATCCATATAGTTTATTTACCAGTCAAAAAGACCTTAGCATCAACCAAAGAAATGCTTGATTATTAGCTTTTAACATCCTTCTAGCTGCAAGGGTATGGCCTAATGGTCAATAAAATCAGTGCAAACCTTGAAGATCAGGTTTCAAATCCCAGCAACTACACTAGGTGATTTCTTCTCATCTGTCTAAGCTTTGATGGGTAGAGTTACACATACCTATGCTGAAGAGAGGTAGCAAGTACGCGTTGGAATAGTTAAGGTGCGCATAAGTAGGTCCAGACACCACTGTCAAAAAAACAAAAGAAAAAAAACCTTGTGGCTATACAGAGTAGAAGAGACAATATGTAAAACGGAATCCCTATGTAAAATCTGGACCAACTCTATCAATTAATAAGTTTTGCTTGATGTCCTAGATTACACTCAAAAGAAAACTACCCCAAGAATTGTTTCCAAAGATATACCAAATTAGACAAGATAATTAATTATCCTCGTGATCTCATCTGAGTTGAAGGATTCGCAGATAAGGGGGTCAAATCTTAAAGCATCTGGAATAATTCATAAAAAAACCAAACAGGCTGATACATAGTTTAGAAAGGTCAATAAACTATTTCAGGTCTCTTATTTTACTTATCCCCATCAAACGCATATCAGGTAATGTTTCCACAAATCTCCTAAGACCTGAAACAGAAATCTTGGAAGTGCATTAAAGCATCGGGAAAAGCCAACTGAGGATCTTATGATACCCCTACTCAGTTCCTCTGCTGCCTAGAATGCAGAAGGAAGAAGAAATAATGTTGCGCTACCGGCCGCAAGAGTGCGAAATTAAGATTATTTGGGAAGTGAAATGCAGAACATGACTATGGCTATGATCCATACCTTATGAGTCTCCTGCTGGACAACAATGTAGGTGTCCTCAATGTTGGTAGATTAAAATCAAAAGCAACCAATTATCAGGTGTTCCTGTAAGTACGCTTAGCAGCGTCAACAGTGTTGGAGAGAAGCATAGAGATTGTAATGGGTCCAACACCTCCTGGAACAGGGGTAATAGCTGAGGCCTTCACTATCGCTTCCTCATAGCAAACATCTCCAACCAGACGATGACCCTGCAAACTGCCAGTATCCTGCATATATAAGATCATAGCCATCAATATAAGAATGATACTCATAATTCACAATAGAGCAACTCATAAAGTGAGGACTTAAGACTCCTTTCAAAGAGAACTGTCCAGTGTGAACCGAGATATTTAGCGAAAGAACTATTGTAGCACTAGTATGCATAGCAAACAAAAGTGTAAATTGCCGAACAAGTATCTCAAATCATTTTAGCAAGCAAAAGAAATACAAGCAAATGTAACAGCTTGTGGCTACCTCAACTGAATTTGCACCCATGTCAACAACAATAACCCCTGGTTTCAGCCAGTGCCCTCGAATCATGTTTGGAACTCCAATATCTGAAACCAAAATGTCAGCCCCACAGGTTACTTGCTCTGGGTTCCCGGTGAATGCGTGCACAGTAGTGACTGTTGCATGGTGCCTCTGCAAATTAAAATATGCATTAAGCCAAGGATAATAGTTTACAATTTAGCAGTAAAAGAAAATGGTCTACCTGTATTAGCAAGGAAGTGGGCAACCCCCCAAGCTTGCTCCTCCCGACTACCACTACATTTTTAGCTTTGATTTTCACATCATTCCTGAGCAGTAACTCAACGCAACTCTTTGAAGCACAAGGGATGAATGAGGGCTCCCTTCCGCGCATGGCAAGATTACCAACATTGGTGGGATGAAAGCCATCCACATCTTTCTCCGGACTCACATAGCATCTTTTCTTCATCCAAGTGCTGTGCCCATAAATCAATACCCAAAGTTAAATATGCCAGAGATCACACATTTGGACTAATCTCAGAAAGAAATCATCCGACCATAAAGAATATCAGCTGCACAAAGAGAAACGTTCCAGAAAGCACAGACATCTGAGAGCGATGAGGTCGTTTTCTCCATGGCGCAAACAAAAAAGGGCAGACATTAGGTGAAATGAAACTTGTGGCAGATCTGTCTTATCCCAAGAAAGTCTTCTGTTTCATTCCAACAGAATAAAGCAATAAAACTAAAGCATTTACCTACTATCTCAACTAAAGCACTTATGTACTATCTCCCAGTGCTTCTGATAACTGCCGATGCATAAGTGCTTCTAGGCCTAGAGCGGATATTAACCCAACTCAATCATAAAATGCCGGATGCCCAGTAGAGAGAAAATTAGCCGACAACAGTCATTTGCTCAATCACATTGAAGAAACATTTTGTGTACAGTGTACAGTGTCCTCAGCTCGCTCACACGAAACACACCCATTTACTAAAATTATTTCCTCCTGTCCTGATGAAGATTATCCACAGTAATTGCTGCTTCTAAACAACCCTTTCAAGCGAGGGGAAAAAATTATAGAAAAGCTTTCCTAGGACCATTAAGCCTCCATGTAATTGTCAAGGGAGAAAAATCCTCCTCCGGGTTACACTCATGAAACCTGCCAAACAATAATGATGATGATGATGATGATGATGATGATATCGACGACGACAATACTGCTAATAATAGTACACCAACTCAAGGAATGCATCACGAAAAGCATACCATTGTTGGATGTTTTCCTATTCAAGTTCTCTCAATCTCCAAAAGAATCCCAATGTTATGGATCAATCAAAAAGATAAAAGGATATGGCTCCAACTCCTAATCTTATCTAGCTCTTATCAGATGTGTGCTGGTGAACAATTTGAGAATTGTGAACAGTGACTGCTTCCATGTCGCCACACTTTGTCAACAACAGTTATGTATGGTAATATATTCTTCAAAGTCCCTTCTTTGCACAGAGTCAGAGTGTCCTCCCAATAAAAAGAAAAAACCCCACCTAGAAAGAAATGTGAATGGACCTGATCTAACCTTTCCTAATCCCCTTCCACAAGATAAAGAATGTCTCCTATCTTCTTTACTGATCTATCTTCCTCTCTCATTATTATAATAAAAATATTTGACTTTATCAGGCAGTTTATTCTCATCAATGTTAAATTTTAGTAACCATTTTCCTAGAAGGGCTTGGTTTAAAGGTGGTAATGATTCCTAACTCGCAACCCTGCACAAGAAATGGTGGATGTCCAATCTGATAAGACACCTTTACTAAATTTTCTTTTTTCCTCCCAATAAAGGTAATAAATTCCATCTGAAATGGACATGGGCATGACCAAAAGTGACATAGAATGAGATTTGACAAAGAAGTTTTCACAAGGGTCAATTTCCCTCCCCTTGAAAGATATTGCTCCTTAAAAGTAGCAAATCTAGATTCATCGAGCTCAACACAATCATCTCTTGATTAATTTCATTTAAATAGAATGGAATAGAGCTCTATGAAGAATTTGATTAGGAAAATTAGTGGGTAGAATACTAACTAAATGTGACTACAAGGCAAATACATTACTATTTAAGGGAAAAGTGCAATATGAGAAGTTATGTGCTTTAGAGATCTGGACATATGATCACATGTTGCACAACGAAAGCAGCATGACCACATTGTGTCATCCGGAGTACCCCAAAAATCGGGAAACAGCTAAATCAAAAAGGAGGTGTGCTATTATAAACAAGAAACAATAATTTGAAGTTAATACGGACAAAAAAAGGTAAAGAAAATGAAGAACAAATTCAACTGAGAACTGGGGATGGGTAAATTACTTTTGGTAGAGGAAGCTGCACGACTACACCATGTATTAATGGATTCTCATTAAAACTTGAAACTGCATCAAGTAATTCAGCTTCAGTGCAATCCTCAGGAAGTTCCACCGTGAATGGTGCTATTCCAACTTTCATGCAAGCTTTCATCTTAATATGGACAAAAGATTGAGAATCCCTCCTTCCACCCACAAGGATAACACCTAAACCTGGAGTCTTTCCGATCGTATTCTTCAATTCAGATATTTCAGCTGCTATCCGAGAGTTTATATTGTTTGCAACTGGCTTTCCTTCAAGCACTCTAGCAGTCTGACCAATAGCTGCTTTATTTACACAGCAGTAAAATAGTTAATTATGCTTTTAAACCAAAAATAATGTGCATAAGGAAACAACTCACAAATAAAAATTGCTCAACAAACTAATACAACAGCAGTAGAAAACATCATAGCTATTATCAAATAACTAAAAGTGCATTCTCATATTTACATTCTCTCAGCATTACTGATAGCAAGATAGTTACTTTGCAACATGAGGAAGTTGGCCACAGAGGAGACTAATTCACGTTATTTGATTTATTATCCACGCCATTGGCAGTTCAGGAAATTCTTTGTTATAAGTAAAAGTTCTGAAACAACTTTAGGGTACAATAGATAGTTTTTGAGCCTAGGGTGACAGCATTCTATAGTTTTTCCTTAGGTGATAGATACACTCTGTATACGATACTAGTTTGTAAATGTGCAATGCACAAATTATCAGGGAGAGATTGATGAATTAATACTTTATTATGTAATTGATAATATTTTTACATGATGCCATGTATTGAATGACAATGGAACTGGAAACATATCAGGAGTCTATGGAGTGAGTTCGCAAAGGAATATCTTCATTCTCTTCGGATACTTTAAAAACTGAAGTTGTTATTTGTTTACATTTTACAATAGAATAGAGTTAACCGAATAAAAGAGCTGCAGTCATTAAGAATCTTTTCTATTCTTAATATTTTCATCTAAGAAGTGCATGCATGTTTCTCACTCCATCAAACATTGGAAACAAGATGAATGTCTTATTAGGAACAATGCATTTACTTTCTTTTAGTGGTGACAAACACAACCTAATTCTTGTATCATCTAGAGAAACTCAAGAAGGTTGTTTTGATTTTTATATCAAATCTATTTCTAGAAGTTTGTTTTTATATATATATATATATATACATACATACATACATATTGCATATATCTGTTTTGTTTCTGAAACATTTCCCTTTCCAAAAGTAGGTAATAAGTACTTTTTTCAAATGATTTGATTTCATCCATTTATTTCATTTTCCAAATTATGATTTGTAATATAGTCTAACACATTAGTTTTAGAACAGGGAATAACTCGGTAAATAAAATTTTAATAAGTAGATGTAATGAAATTGGATTACCTGCATTCAAGATATAGTCCTTTGGGAGTAAGATTATGGTCTTCGGGTAAGATTATTCTACATATTTTGCGCAAATTAAAGTAAGTAAAAATTACAGGCAAAACTGATGAAAGTAGTCATGCTCTTTCCGTCCCAATTATGCTATCATCCAATGCATGAAGTCAAGCAAAATGCTATAGTAATCGTGCACAGAAATATGCCCATAGGTTATGGTAATATCATTGACTTCAGTGTGGAGTAAGTTAATGTGACTATTTTAAAAATTGACTTAACTTACAGGAACCCTTGAGCCCTCTTTGTTTGAAGTTTGTTTGCTTAATACCTTTCATTTCTTAATAAGAAGATATCACATAATTTGTTGTACTTTTATTGATACTTTTTTTTCTCCTTGAGTAAAAGATTTGTGAATAAGTTAAACTCTTCTAATAGCATATTCATATATTGAAGGGACCGCAATAAAAATACATATGTTTCTTTTTCGATAAATTTGATAATTCCATCAAAGCACCAAGCCAATGCCACAAAAAAGTGAAGCTACACATCTAATAAGCTTAATAAAAAATCCTACAAAAAACACAATCACCTAGACTATATTCACTTAACAATGAAAACATACAAAATATTAATGAGTTCCTAATTTTACCATAGTAGATTTTTTAACTCCATCCAAAGCCATTTTACTTCAATAGCCCATTATCAACAAGACGATGCACATATTGCTAATGACACTTCAATGTTGTGTGACACAAAGGTGGCCGAACTACAACATCTGAACCACATATTGCTTTAGTCTCCAAGGTAACACCTATTAGTTGGGGAGACATCCTTGAGTGATTTATACCCGCAAGTATACGCCATTGAAAATGATAAGGAGAGAATGGTAGTTAAAGTTATGAGAAGGCGTAGTCCGGGGATATTATGGGATATAAGTTTTAGAAGGGTCATTCAATATTATAAGTGGGAGGAATTTTGGGAGATTTTGCATAAAATTTCACAGTTAGACAACAGGGGTTGGGGAGGTGGAAAAGAGAGAGATGTGTAGAGCTGCCCGAGCATCAGGGTATTTGGGATAAAATCCTACCACATGGGACAAGGAAGTGTTAGTAGAAAGGAGAGATAGTTGACACCTCCGCCGAAAGGGACTGAAACAGCCTTCGGGCTTTACCTGTTACCAGACACATGGGACAAGGGAGAGGTGCAGAAGGGGATGTAGCATACTCAGGTGCGAAAGGAAGATGCATTTCTTACTTCATGAGCATCCTTCAATATGATACCCAAGAATGACATTTTAAGGAGTTGATCTTATATGTGCAAAGAGGGAGGAGGGGATGCTGATTATTCAAAGTTGCATTGCGAGAGGGTCATCCAACTCTAAGAACAAATGTTCTCATTGTTCTATATCAGGTGAGTACTGGTGCTTCCAAGAACAGTAACGGAAAAAAGTTGCAAGCTGGAAGATACAGAAAATTATAAGAAAAGGTAAGCCCTTTGGGAGGCGGTACCTCTTTGTATTTTTTGGTCAGTTTGGAAAGAGAAGAATATTTTGTAGTATGCAGAAATGCAGGGTAAGGCCGCGTACAATAGACCCTTGTGGTCCGGCCCTTTTCCAGACCCCGCGCATAGCGGGAGCTTAGTGCACCGGGCTGCCCTTTTTTTTAGGGTAGGATGTAGAGAGCATAGAAATATCTCTTGTGTTTCATAGAAATATTCCTGTTTGAACGGATAGTTAGACAGATCTGATAAAATAAAAAAATAATAATAATAAAGTTAGACAGATTTGTTAGAGGAGTGAAAATACTCCATACCATCACATTATATGCATTTTTTACACCATCGTAGTGTGTCATTAGTGAAACTCTTTATACATAAAAAGAACAGCTTTTTGCACTCACATTGCAAAGGCATCAGATCCCCCGTGGAGAAAGAACCTCATTACACTTAGATCTCACTAATGAAAACATAATCATGTTTTAGTCAATAATTTCACTAGTGACAAAAACTTGGCGTCTAACAGATATACAAGTTATGCATATGACTCATCCTGAATCATCAACAATTACAACTTGCTGGGGATTGGTGCGTAATTATTGTTGGTGTTGTTTTATCTATGCAATATGATATCTATTGTTACACCAAAAATGCAAGTGAAAGGAAAAAGATCTTTTAATTTAACTTGTAGGATCATAGAAATCTTGATGTTCCTGACCAGGTACACCAAATTACTTAAAGACTATCAAAACAATGATATTTTTACCTTCCAGGTTAATCCCAATATCCCCAACCTGATTCTCGCACAGTTAATATCCCGTTTTCCATCAACCATTATTTTCAGGAAAGCAAATACATGTTACATTTGACATTAGAATAGTAAAAATTGTACTAATAAAATCCCCATCTTTTTTGCGATCGCGACATAGTTGTAGTTGTTTTATGAACTAGTAAATCCTCAGCACTAGCCGGAAGCACTTATGCACGGGTTAAGCTATTTTTATGTACTTGCAAATCCATCAATTACAATAAAACATTATCACATGGAGCTATCAGTATGGGTCCAGGAGGATATAGGAGAGAGGTGGGGAAACAAATTTTAAGCATAAAGGCTTGAAAAGAAGTAGCTTCTTTTTCGCTTAGTCCGCAGTGCAGGATACACAACTGTTGCATTACATGATGGTTTCACATTACAAAAGAGATCGTCTTGCTTCATTGCATGATGGCTTCACTACTGTGATTCCGTGCACTCTTGTTTTTTGACAAATCGTGGAGGTTACAGAAGACGTAGTGGAGGAAGCTACCATGTTAAGTGGAGATTATAGAGAAGAAAGGTAGTCTGAAAATGTCATCTCTTTTCATTGTATGTGAATGAAAGAATTAGGAAAATGTTTCAAATTACTGAGAAAGATACAGAAATCATTAGAAGATTTTTTTTCTTAAAATTGTCTTCGTGTGATCTATAGGTCACGGGTTCGAGCCGTGGAATCAGCCATTGATGTTTGAATCAGGGTAGGCTGCCTACATTACTCCCTTAGGGTGCGGCCCTTTCCTGGAGCCTGCGTGAACGCAGGACGCTTGATGCACCGGTCTGCCCTACTTGGTTTGCAAACAAGTTATACTGCGATTATAATGTGAGGATTATAGTACGAGGAATAAACAATGACGGATAATTTGGCGGATATACTTTTATTGGTAGATGTTTGGTTCATTGGATTAAAAATGAGATTAAAAATGAGATATATGGAGTATAGTATAAAATATGTGTTTGGTTTTACACTAGATAAACTTGAATAAACTTTTATTTTCAATTCTAACCTTGGTTTTCCTTAAAGACTTTAAAGGGCAAATGTGTTGCTTTGTTGTTTTATCCCAGGATTAGTATAGTAATTCAGGATTACTATCCCATATAGAATGTGGTAAAAAAATAATACCACAATTGTGTTATAAACAATCCCGGGATTGCTTATACCTGAATCAAAAGTTCAACCAAATGTGGAATACAATTTCCACAGGGATTATTTTCCCTTATGCTTGAAACCCAACGACCCCTTTTTTTTTTTGGTGGTGTAAAGGGAGCATGACGCATTGCACTGATAGCTCGATAAACTTGATGGACCACAGTGGAGACTCCTATTGAGTCATATAAACAAGTCACAACTTGTACGTATTCTTTTTTTGACACCAACACAGTTTTAATTAATAAAACGTTTCGACTTATCAAGAAGAATGTACTTGTAATTCAGACATATCAGAAGTTCTCTGAGGATAGCTAACTGTCAACCACAAAAAATAACAGAAATTATATGCTAAGAGGTGAGCCAAACATGGAAAACAAAAAGGAACAGCATTACCAATTGTTAACACATAATGCAGTTCAGTTAACCATTGGCTGGCAAATAAATAGATAAAAAGAAAGGACCACTAACGGTTAGTCTTGAGATGAGGAGAACATGTTTTGGCGATGGATGTGTCGTGGCGTGGAATCCAAATGTCAGGAAGATCGACGGATGTGAGGGGTGGAAACCGTAGGCGGTGTTTATTTGCCCTCTGCGCCGACGAATGAAATGCCTTCTCCAACATTCGACAGAACATTGCCGCTCTATCTTGCATCTCGCTGCTCAAATTGTGAATCTTTTGACTTATATGGATATAAAAAGGAACACTTTTGAGTTCTCTAAAAGGACGGTGGGAAAAAGTTTAGGAAACAGTCACTCGCTAACTACAAAGGGGAACTTTCTCGGTTTCCAATTTGAATTTTACTGTATTTGTTTTATGTACTAATTTTCTCTAAAATACTAGTACTGCCCATTTCCTCCATATTAATTTTTTATGGTTTCTCCGCACTTTAAAATATATTTAAATTTAATGGTCTTTGTTATAACAAAAATTAAATTATGGTGGATGTCTACTGTTCCTCCATGATCTTGTCAAATATTTTTCAATGACATATTTCTTTGCTTAATGACATATTTTTCTTCACTTTTCATGCTTATATAAAGGCCTTGTAATAGATAGAAAAATATACACAATTGAAGAAGAAAATCTCTTTCTTCTCTCTATCTCCATTTCTTGTTCATGTTTACTAAATTACTTTTATTTTATAACATGTCTTGTTCATATTTTACTAAGTTGCTTTTATTTTATAACACGTTATCAGCACGAATTGCTCATTTCATGATCTTCTACGTCAAGACTATGTAAATTATAAGCAGACAATGAGATCAAGTACAATGAAAAATGTCTTGGATGATAATACAAAGATAAGTTTTACATCCATCTAAACTCATTCATACTTTCATATCTTTGCATTAACTTTATGTGCAGTGTTTAGTAAAAAAAAAATTCAATTGTATCGAGTGAAATAAAGAACTGGAAAGGTATGTCTTTATTTGCTACATCTCTTATAGGACAAAGATAATATTCCAACATATATATATATGTTCTGACCTTTTATATACTATGATAGATAATTATTAAGGTAATTTAGTAATAATATTTTTATCATAACATGATGTATTTCATTGAAAGCAGAATTGACATATATCCTAACTAGCATTTTTGTTGCAGAGGAACTGTTTTCAAGATTGAAATAGTTATATATGTCTTCTTGAAAGTTAATTTACTTATGCCTATAATTATGAAGTAATAATATTTTAAAGGCTCGAGTGCGAGTCCTAGTGAATTTTGGCCTATTATGCCAAAGATTAAGGGTAAAACGATGGGTTCAAGTCCCAACGCACTATGTTGATGAAAAGATGTTGGATTCGAGTTTCAACGCATTATGGCCTAGCATGCCTTTATATGGGTAAGGCATTGGGTTTGAGTCCCAATGCACCATATTGATAATTGATAATAATAATAATAATAACTACAGAAAAAATAATGTAATTTTCATGAAAAAGCATGAAGCTTGTCCCACTTTATTTGCTCCATTCTTGAAGTGAATGTGATAGCAGTGCATGATAAGTCTAAATAAGGACAAGTGGTTGACCAATGAATGTGGGCGTGCGAAAGGCCAAAATAATAATAGTTATCACTATGGTAATTATAAAAAGGGAGAAATTCTTTGAAGAGAATGTGACTTGTCATAAACATTGAGATTGCATACTCATTCCTGAAAGTGAATGTGAAAATATATATATGATAAAGATTATGCATAATAATGTACTTGTGCATAGTTGGATAAATACTACAACTCACCTCTAAGGGAGGTTTGAGACAAAGAAAGATAATGAATATTATTGTATAGTTACATGAATATATCATTGGTCGCATGCATGTGATACGCCAAAAATATTTTGTCATGCCTTATGAAAGTTATTAAAAGCAAAATTAAAGCAAAAAATTATTTTGCTTGTGATGATTTTGAACATGACAATTATTATGATATGATTCTCTTTGTGAAGGAGACATTTATTATATGGATGGTGTGACAAAA
>AWOL01S0027181.1:221074-233487 GCA_000715115.1 Nicotiana otophora | reverse complement strand
AAAATGTGAACTTGAAGTTCAAGTGATAATTCATTTGCAAAATATTGCCAGGCGTATTTGCTGACCCAAAGCTAAATGTCATATTCAGCTGCTAATGCTCCAAATAAAATAAAGTTCATAATGAATAGAGTCCATGGCATGCATAAAGCATAATAGACTAATCGGTTCCAAAGATAAAACTCCTTGAAGAAGGAGAGGAGCAAATGTTCAAGATGGTCATAATAAGGACGCAAGTGCTCTAGAAGAGCACCACGACATAACACTTCATAAGACCTCATGGGAGAGGCTCAGGTACCTGAAAATAATAAGATAAAGAGATCTCAATAAGTTATGTCTTTATTGGGTAATAGTAGAACCGATATAAAATGATCGTCGACGATATTGTTAATATAATGTAGCGCTCAATATTATTAATATTGACGAGGATCTTGAGCTCAAATCTATCATAAAATTTGGACAGATAAATTATTGGACAAATAAAAAATATGCAATAAAAATTAATTTCACATGAAAAATATGAAGTTGGACGGATAGTCCCAACACCTGAAAGTATAAAGCCAGTGGAGGTATAAATTTCTTCTTGTGTGGAAAAAAAGAAGAAGGTCAAGCCGATAGACATAAAGACGACTTGTGTCACAAGAAGATTTGTAAATATCTTGGCATTGATTATATAGAGACATGTTCTCCTGTGGTGGATGTCGCCATTTCAGGTTTTAATATGGCAATACAAGAAAAACATGATATGCGTATAATGAAAATCATTGAAGGATTTAAATTGTTCTGAAGCATATTAAGGTTTCCAAGAAATTTATTAAATAAAGTTTCAAAAATTCTTATACAGATTGAAACAATCATGGCACATGTGGTATAATCGCCTGAGTGAGTACCTGTTGAAAGAAGGGTACAAGAATGATTCAATTTGTCCTTGTGTCTTTATAAAAAGATCTGGATCTAAATTTGTTATAATCATCGTGTATGTTGATGATTTAAATATCATTGGAACTCCTAGGGAGCTTTTTAAAGCAGTAGAACTTCCTAAAGTAGTAGACTATTTAAAGAAAGAATTTGAAATGAAAGATCTTGGAAAGACAAAATTTTGTCTTGGTCTACAAATTGAGTATATAAAAGATAAAATTTTTGTCCATCAATCAGCATACACTAAAATAATTTTAAAGCGATTTTATATGGATAAAGCACATCCATTCCGGCCTCATAAAAATAATGAAGACCTTCTTGGTCCCGACGTTCTATATTTTAGTGCAATTGGTGCATTAATGTATCTTTCTAACATTACAAGGTCTGACATAACTTTTTCAGTTAATGTCTTAACAAGATATAGCTCTGCTCCTACAAGGAGACATTGGAATGGAATCAAACATATATTGTGGTATCTAAAAGGGACTGCCGATATGGTATTATTTTATGGCAATGATTGCAGTCCTGATCTTGTTGGTTATGCCGATGTTGGGTATTTATATGACCCACAAAAGGTTCGATATCAAACAAGCTATGTGTTTACATATGGAGGCACTGCCATATCTTGGCGATCGACTAAGCAATCAATCGTGGCTACTTCATCTAATCATGTTGAGATAATTGCTATTCACGAAGCAAGTCGAGAATGTGTATGGCTGAGATCTAAAATACACCTTATTTGAGACAAATGTGGTTTGAAGTGTGACAAACTACCCACAATTTTGTATGAAGACAATGCAGTATGCATAGCCCAGTTGAAGGGAGGATTCATAAAAGGGGATAGGACAAATCACATTTCACCAAAGTTATTTTTCACACATGATCTTCAAAAGAATGGTGATATCAATGTGCAACAGATCCGTTCAAGTGATAATATGGCTAATTTGTTCATCAAATCTCTACCGACGTCAACCTTCAAGAAACTAGTAGACAAGATTGAGATGCGAAGGCTCAAGGATGTGAATTGATTCTCTCACCAGGGGGAGTTAATACGCGTTGTACTCTTTTTCCTTTACAAAGTTTTGTCCCACTGGGTTTTCCTTGCAAGATTTTTAACGAGACAACCAAAAGGCGTATTTCTAAACATGTGTACTCTTTTTCCTTCACTAGGATTTTTTTCCCATAGAGTTTTTTCCTAATAAGGTTTTAACGAGGCACATTATCTATGGACATCCAAGGGAGAGTGTTATAAGAAAAATTAAATTATGGTGGATGTCTACTCTTCCTCCATGATCTTCTCAAATGTTTAATGACATATTCAATGACATATTTCTTTGCTTAATGACATATTCAATGACATATTTTTCTTCACTTTTCATGCCTATATAAAGGCCTTGTAATAAATAGAAAAATACACACAATTGAAGAAGAAAATCTCTTTCTTCTCTCTATCTCCATTTCTTGTTCATGTTTTACTAAATTGCTTTTATTTTATAACAACATGTCTTGTTCATGTTTTACTAAGTTGCTTTTATTTTATAACAGTCTTAATTATAATAAAGTTAGTCCAAATTATTTGTTATTATAAAATTCATCACTTAAAAGATACTTTATTAATTAACAAGAAGTGTAAATTTGAAAGAAAAAAAACCTAATAAATAATTTCATATTTTTTTAAACTATGAAATATTTTGGGACAATTGAGTTTGTCAAAATTACTAATATTAGGACCGGATGGAGTAGTTCATAGTTTCTCGTTTTCAAACTGAAACCCTTTGCTACATGTTACTAAAAATAAGACTAATTAAAAAATAATTATTCCTCTTTTTCACTGAAAAACATTATTCTTTGGTGTATGAGCAAAAGATGTTATCCATCCTAACCAATAAGATCTAAGAAAAAACTAGATCAAAAAGGGCTTTCACTCAAATAATTATTTTCTTTAAAAAAAAAAAGTTATACTCGGTTAGCTAAACTTTCAATGTTTTAATTGGTAGTCCGAAAAAAATAACACTTTGAGCCCGTTTGAATTAGCTGAAAAAAGTAGCTTTTAAGCACAAGTGTTTAAAAGCAGCTTTTGAGTGTTAAAAATTGTTTTATAAATAAACAGTTACCTGTTTGAATGAAGTGGTGAAGCTTAAAAAATATTGTTGAAGTATTTGGTAAACAAGTGTTGGTAAACACTTTTTCTTTTAAAAAGATATAAATATCCTTAAAGTTGTTAACATTATAAAGGAGTTGATTACTACAATATATTTAATTCTGAATTAATGCAAATAAAGAATAATTTATATTTTAATTTAATTTTAATTTAATTGATTACTTAAGATAATTTTTATAAATATAATTCTTGAACGTTCTTTTTTCACCACTTTCAATCAAGTAAACTTCCATAAAAATAAAACGAGCCCATTGTCCTCCATAAATAAGAAAAAGAAACAAAAAATGATGCATTCTAACTTCTTGTTCTGAAGCATCTCATAAGTTAAAAGCTAAATCATACTGCTGACACTTCAAATATATTTTTAAATTGATTCAAATAAAATATTCATACAATTACAAGCATCAAGTTTCACAAATTTCATTAGTTATCAAATTACGAAAACCCATCCAAATGAGATCACTTTGCTCTTCCACATTTTTTGCATTTATATTGTTATTAGCTCTCGAAGATGTACCAACATCAAGATCAACAAATGGAACATATCTCTCGTTCAACTGCTTGGAATGCATCATCCATATTGCATTTCTGTAACGAGCCGGCCGGTCGTTTCGAGTATTACAGCCTTGTTTTTCCCATTTACTGCTCAATTTATGCCTTACAGTTGATTTATGACTTATTGGGTTAGTTGGTTCGGGCTCGGAAGGATTTCGGAGTGAAATGAGACACTTAGTCTCATAATTAAAAACTTATGTTGGAAAAGTTGACCGGATATTGACTTATGAGTAAACGACCTCGGAATCGAATTCTGATGATTTCAATAGCTCCGTATGATAATTTTTAAACTTAGGAACGTGTCCGAAAAAATTAATTTGAGGGCCGTAGTGGAATTAAGCGTGAAATGCCGAAAGTTGAATTTTTGGGAAGTTTGACCGGGGGTTGACTTTTTGATATCGGGGTCGAAATCCGATTCTACAAAATTTGAATACCTCTTTTATATCAATTGTGACTTGTATGCAAAATTTGAGGTCAATCGGACTTGATTTGCTAGGTTTCGGCATCGAACCTAGAATGTTTCGACATCGATTCTTTAAGAATGTGTGGTATCACATTCAGAAAAATGAGCTCTAAATTCAGTTTTTATTGAGGCATTAGATCCGTATTGAAATTATGGAGCCATAACAAAAAGAATCATCGAATTCGGACATCGTATGAGAGAGTTATGCCCATTTCTGTGTCGGGAATAATTGTTTGCCGCCGTCAGTGCCCAGGGTAACGCGGGGCGCTATCCCTGGTGCTAGGACTGCTGGAAGTACTGGAAAGAGCGCCACAGGCAGCGCCCCATGCCACCTGTGGCGCCACAGACGTAAAAATCCCATAAAACGGGGGTTTTCGTCCATTTTTGACAAAACAAAGTTGGGGAGCTCGGTGAAGGCGATTTTTGGGCGATTTTTACGGAAAACTATTGGGGTAAGTGTTCCTTATCCTATATTTATTATATTTCATGATTCTATATTCATTTACATCATGAATTCGTGAATTTATAGAAGCAAAATCAGATTTTTATAAAATCTTTCAAAAATATAAAATGAAGATTTGAAGGTCAATCTGATGTCGGAATTTGATAATTTTTGTATGGTTGGACTCGTATCGGAACGGGGGTTCGGATTTTATAACTTTTGTCGAGTTCCGAGATGTGATCCCCACTATTAATTTTTGAGTTAATTTCGGATTTATTTGTGAAATTTAGCATTTTCATATGGAATTGATTCCTACACCTCGTGTTAATTATATCGAATTATTTTAACTAAGATTCGAGGCGTTTGGAGGCCGAATCGCGAGGAAAAAGCTTATTGGAATAAAGAATTGCTCGGATTGAGGTAAGTAACACTTCTAAACTTGGTTCTGAGAGTATGAATCCCCGAATATGGTATGATATAAATTGTTTGGACGTGACACACACGATAGGTGATGAACATGTAGAAGTGCACCACATAAATTGTGTCTTGAATAAATCCTGTGAAGTTGTAAAATTAAAGGATCATGTTATTTGTCATGACCCAAAATTTTTCACTGACGGGACCGTGATAGCGCCTAACATTTCACTTGCTAGGCAAGCCAACGTTAGAAAATCGTTAAACCAATTTCTTATTTCCATTCAGTAAATAATAATAATTAACTAAGATGAAATATAATAAGTACGGAATATTATAAAACTATATTAATTACTACCACCCGGATCTAGAGTTACAATTCACGAGCATTCTAGAATTTACTACAAATAATAGCCTAAAAGAAATATAATTATTTGAATGAAAGAAAACAGTAGGACATAAAAGATAGACGGGGATTTCAAGATTTGTGAACGCCGACAGATCTACCTTAAGACTCCGAACAACGGACCAATAGCAAATCTCGATCAACCTAAGCCGGTATCAAAATCTGCACAGAAAGTGCAGAGCACAGCATCAGTACAACCGACCCCATGTACTGGTAAGTGTCGAGCCTAACCTCGGCAAAGTAGTGACGAGGCTAGGACAAGACACCCACATATAACCTGAACAATATAATCATGCTAGTGGCAACAACAGTAACTAAAGAAATGACATAGAAATAATGGGAAGGGAACATACAGTGAGGGAATACAACATAAAGAGTGAGAATAATGAAAAGACAGAATTAAACTGAAAATCCTTAAACGAATTGAGCAATTAAAACAACAAGGAAAACTGCATGGAATCACCCTTCATGCTTTTACTCTCAACCTCACCAAATAAATAAATAGAACGGCACGACATCACCCTTCGTGCATTAAACCTCTTATAATATACACGACATCATCTTTCGTGCTTTAAACCTCTCATAATATACATGTCATTACCCTTCGTGCTTTAAACCTCTCATAATATACACGGCATCACCCTACGTGCTTTACACTCTTCCTCTCAATATAAATAATGCATGCACGGCATCACCCTTCGTGCTTTACACTCCTCCTCACCAATCACAGAATCAATAGCAACGGATAGATAAGAGTATCACAAAGAAACCAATATTTTACCCATAATCAATAGCACAATGTAATCTCAACCTTGAATCAATATTCCAAAAGTTACCAAATCTCACTGAAACCAGATATGAGTCACCCAACATTTCAAATAACCCGCTAAGCATGGATAGTAAAATTTAAGGCTACAAAATAGACAAGAATAGAATTTCACGCGTTCGTCACCTCACCTATACATTGTATTTAACAACCAAACACGTAGCAAATGAACACATAATACTTATTCCCTCAAGCCAAAGTTAGACACGACACTTACCTTGCTCCGAATGCCACTTAATTTTCAATCACAACTTTTTCTTTGGAATTCACCTCCAAACCACTCGTATCTATTCAAAAATGACTCAATAATATCAAATATTGCTAAAGGAATCAATTATATTGCATAAATTAAATTTCCCAAATTTTTCTCCAAAAAGTCAAAAAATCGACCCCGGGCCCGCTTGGTCAAAACCCTAGGTTCGGACCAAAATTCATTTACCCATTCACCCCGAGCCTGAATATATAATTGATTTTGGAATCCGACCTCAAATTGAGGTCTAAATTCCCAAATTTCCGAAATTCCTAGTTTCTACCCTAACCCCTAATTCTACCATGAAAACTCTAGATTTTAGGTTGATAATTCAAGAAATGTAATGGGTAATTGAAAACAAATGGTTTAGAATCACTTACCAACAATTTGGGTAAGAAATGGCTCTTGAAAAATCGCCTCTCACCGTTTGGTTTTTGAGAAAAATGAATTTTTGGCTANCCGAATATAAAATTAGTTTTTGAATCCGACATCAAATTGGGGTCTAAATCCTCAAATTTCCGAAATTCCTAGTTTCTACCCTAACCCCTAATTCTACCATGAAAACTCTAGATTTTAGGTTGATAATTCAAGAAATGTAATGGGTAATTGAAAACAAATGGTTTAGAATCACTTACCAACAATTTGGGTAAGAAATGGCTCTTGAAAAATCGCCTCTCACCGTTTGGTTTTTGAGAAAAATGAATTTTTGGCTAAAATCCCGTTTTTGTATTCTGTTAAGTGCTGGGCGACAGTGTTCATCGCGTTCGCGAGAGCACTGTCGCGTTCGCGAAGGGTACTGGCTGCCAAGCCTTCGCGTTCGCGAGACCCAGCTCGCATTCACGATGGTTACTCCCCCCTGTCCTACGCGTTCGCGAGGCATTGCTCGCGTTCGCGATGAAGGAACGACTGACTCTCCCTCCCCAATGCCTAACACTACGCGTTCGCAATGGGCTTGTCGCATTCGCGAAGTGTAACGCCCCATCGCTTCGCATTCGTGACCGAGCCTTCGTGTTCGCGAAGAAGAAATCCCTGCCTCATCAGTTTACTCTTCGCGTTCGCGAGAGGACCTTCGCGAACGCGAAGAAAGACATGCCAGAACCCAGACTCTGCAGAAAAAAACCAGATTTCCAAAGTCCAAAACATCCCGTGGCCTATCCGAAACTCACCCGAGCCCTCGGAGCTCCAAACTAAACATGCACACAAGTCTAAAAATATCATACGAACTTGATCGCACGATCAAATCACCAAAATAACACCTAGAACTACGAATTTAGCACCAAATCAAATGAAATTCTCAAGAACACTTTAAAATCTCTATTTTCTCAACTGGACGTCCGAATCACGTCAAATCAACTTCGTTTCTCACCATATTTCATAGACAGGTCTTAAATATCATATTGAACCTGTACCGGGCTCCGAAACCAAAATACGAACCCGATACTAACAATGCCAAATATCAATCAATTCTTAAAAATAAATAATTTTCAAACTTTTAATTTTCATCAAAAATTTATAACTCAGGCTAGGGACCTCCGAATTCGATTTCGGGCATACGCCCAGGTCCTATAATTCGATACGGACCTACCGAAACCGTCAAAGTACGGATCCAGGCCCGTTTACCAAAAATGTTGACCGAAGTCAACTAAAAATAATTTTTAAGGTAAAAATTCTTATTTTCATTAGTTTTCAACATAAAAGCTTTCCGAAAATCTGCCCGGACTGCGCACACAAATCAAGGAGGGTAAAATGAGATTTGTAAGGCTTAAGAGCCAGATTCGAGTTCTAAAACATAAGATGACCCTTTTGGGTCATCACATTCTCCACCTCTAAAACAATAATTCATCCTTGAACGGACATAGAAAAGTACATGGGCTGGTGAACAGGTGGGGATATCTACTCCGCATATCGGACTCGGACTCCCAAGTAGCTGCCTCAATAGGCTGACCGCTCCACTGCACTGGAACTGAAGGGTAACTCTTTGATCTCAACTAGCGAACTTGCCAGGCTAGAATTGCCACCGGCTCCTCCTCGTAAGTCATATCCTTGTCCAATTGGACAGAGCTGAAATCAAATACATGGGACGGATCACCGTGATACTTTCGAAGTATGGACACATGGAATATCGGATGAACAGCTGCTAAACTAGGTGGCAACGCAAGCCTGTAAGCCACCTCTCCCACTCTCTCCAGAATCTCAAAAGGTCCGATATACCAAGGGCTCAGCTTGCCCTTCTTTCCGAACCTCATTATACCCTTCATGGGTGATACCCGAAGTAACACTCTCTCTCCAANAACCTCATTACACCCTTCATGGGTGATACCCGAAGTAACACTCTCTCTCCGACCATGAATGCAACATCACGAACTCTACGGTCGGCATAACTCTTCTGCCTGGACTGAGCTGTGCGGAGTCGATCCTGAATAATCTTGACCTTATCCAAGGCATCCTGTACTAAGTTTGTGCCCAACAACCGAGCCTATCCCGACTCGAACCACCCAACTGGCGACCGACACCGCCTACCATATAATGCCTCATAGGGATCCATCTGAATGCTCGACTAGTAGTTGTTGTTGTAGGCGAACTCTGCAAGGGGCAAGAACTGATCCCACGATCCTCCGAAGTCTATAACACAAGTGCGAAGCATATCCTCCAAGATCTGAATAGTACGCTCGGACTGCCCGTCCGTCTGAGGATGAAATGTTGTACTCAACTCAACGCGCGTACCCAACTCACGCTGAACTACCCTCCAAAAGTGCAAGGTAAACTGCGTACCTCGATCAGAAATGATAGACACGGGCACACCGTGAAGACGGACAATCTCACGAATGTATATTTCTACCAACCGCTCCGAGGAATAGGTAATTGCCATAGGAATGAAGTGCGCTGACTTAGTCAGCATGTCCACAATAACCCAAAGTTCATTGAACTTCCTCTAAGTCCATGGTTGTCTAACAACAAAATTCATAGTGATACGCTCCCTCTTTCACTCAGGAATCTCTAACCTCTAAAGTAAACCACCAGGTCTCTGATGCTCACACTTTACCAGCTGGCAATTTAGGCACCGAGCTACATAGGCAACTATGTCTTTCTTCATCCTCCTCCACCAATAATGTTGGTGCAGGTCCTGGTACATCTTGGTAGCGCCCGGGTGAATAGAATACCGAGAACTGTGAGCCTCCTCAAGTATCAACTCACGAAGCCCATCCACATTAGGCACACAAATATGACCCTGCATCCTCAAAACTCTGTCATCTCCAACAGTAACCTGCTTGGCACCACCGTGCCGCATTGTGTCTCTAAGGACAAGTAAATAAGGATCATCATCCTGCCGATCTCTGATGCGCTCAAACAAAGAAGACTGAGCAACTGTACAAGCTAGAACACGGCTGGGCTCAGAAACATCTAACCTCACGAACTGGTTGGCCAGGGCCTGAACATCCAATGCTAGTGGTCTCTCACCAACTAGAATATAAGCAAGGCTGTCCATACTAGCTAACGTTCTACTCAAAGCATCGGCCACCACATTGGCCTTCCCGGGATGATACAATATGGTGATATCATAGTTCTGCAATAGCTCCAACCACCTTCTCTGCCTCAAATTGAGTTCCTTCTGCTTGAACAAATACTGCAAGCTCCGATGATCGGTGAATACCTCACATGGCACGCCGTAAAGATAGTGCCTCCAAATCTTCAGCGCGTGAACAATGGTTGTCAACTCTAGATCATGAACAAGGTAATTCTTCTCGTGAACCTTCAGCTGTCGTGAAGCATATGCAATAACCTTGCCACCCTACATCATTACCGCACCCAGATCAATACGAGATGCATCACAATATATTGTATAAGATCCTGAACCTGTGGGTAACACTAATACCGGTGTCGTGGTCAAAGCAGTCTTGAGCTTCTGAAAGCTCGCTTCACACTCGTCTGACCACCTGAACGGGGCACCCTTCTGGGTCAATCTGGTCAACGGGGCTACTATGGATGAAAACCCCTCCACAAATCGATCGTAATATCTCGCCAAACCCAGGAAACTACGGATCTCTGTAGCTGATGTGGGTCTAGGCCAGTTCTGGATTGCCTCAATCTTCTTAGGATCAACCTGGATACCCTCTACTGATACAACGTGACCCAAGAAAGCAACTGAACTCAACCAAAACTCGCATTTTGAGAACTTAGCATATAACTGGCTGTCTTTCAGAGTCTGAAGAACGATCCGAAGGTGCTGCTCATGCTCCTCTTGACTGTGGGAGTAGATCAAGATATCATCAATAAACACAACCACAAAGGAATCTAAGTAGGGTTTGAACACCTAGTTCATCAAACCCATGAATGCTGCTGGGGCATTTGTTAGCCCAAATGACATCACTAGAAACTCATAATGTCTATACCGAGTCCGAAAAGCTGTCTTAGGAACATCGGAGGCCCTAATCCTCAACTGATGGTAGCCAGATCTCAAATCAATCTTTGAAAACACCTTGGCACCCTCAAGCTGATCAAATAAATCATCAATCCTCGGCAATGGATACTTGTTCTTGATAGTGACTTTGTTCAACTGCCGATAATCTATACACATCCTCATCGATCCATCTTTCTTCTTCACAAACAATATAGGTGCACCCCAGGGCGAGACACTAGGTCTAATGAAGCCCTTATCAAGCAAATCTTGCAACTACTCCTTCAATTCTTTCAACTCTGGCTGGGCCATGCGATATGGAGGAATGGAAATAGGCTAAGTGTCCAGAGCCAAATCAATGTAGAAATCAATATCCCTATCGGGTGGCATCCCTGGCAGGTTTGCAGAAAATACCTCTGGAAACTCACGAACAACCGGCACCGAATCTATAGGAGGAACCTCCGCACTAGAATCGCGGACATAAGCCAAATAAACTAGACACCCCTTCTCGACCATATGCCTAGACTTCATAAAAGAGATAACCCTACTAGCAGAATGGCCAAGATTCCATCTCCACTCTAATCGAGGCAACCACTGCAAGGCTAAGGTCACTGTCTTGGCGTGACAATGTAATATTGCATGATAAGGTGACAGCCCATCCATACCCAGTATGACATCAAAATAAACCATGTCAAGAAGTAGAAGATCTATACGAGTCTTAAGACTCCCAATGGTGACCACACACGAACAATAAACACGATCTACAACAATAGCATCTCCCGCTGGTGTGGACACATACACAGAAGCACTCAAAGAATCACGGGGCACAACCAAATAGGAAGTAAAATACGATGACACATAGGAGTAAGTAGACCCCGGATCAAATAGAACTGAAGCATCTCTACTGCAAATTGAAACAGTACCTGTGATAACAACGTCAAATGACTCAGCCTCAGGCTTGGTTGGGAAAGCATTACACCGGGGCTGGGCCCCACCACCCTGAACTAAGTCCCTGGGATGGCCTCTAGCTGGCTGGTCTCCACCTCTAATGGCCTGACCTCCACCTCTAACTGTCTGGCCCCTACCTCTAGCTGCCTGACCCCTGCTTCTAGCTAGCTGAGCAAGTGGTGCAGCAACTGGTGCCGGAACCATGGCACGAGAACTCTGATGTTGTGAGCTGCCCATTGCTCGAGGGCAAAATCTAGCAATGTGCCTCGGATCACCACAAGTATAACATAACCTAGGCTGTTGTGACTACTGACCTTGAAACTGACCCTGTCGACCTGAATAACCACCCTGATAACTCTGGAGTGGAAGTGCACTAATAGGAGCTGGTGGTGCACCGTAGGCTAGCTGGTCGGAATAATGCATCTGAGGGCCACGACCACCTAAGGCACCGTGGGATGCCTAGAGAGCTGAATGAAATGACCTGGGAGGATGGCCTCTACCAAAAGTACTCCTGCCTCTAGGTGAGGCACCGTTGAACTCACCAGAATGACGAGGTCTCTTGTCAGACCCCTGACCTCCCTGAGTAAGAACCATTTTGACTCATCTGGCGACATTAGCAGCCGCCTAAAAAGAAATC
>AWOL01S0027181.1:203041-218019 GCA_000715115.1 Nicotiana otophora | reverse complement strand
TGTTGTGACTACTGACCTTGAAACTGACCCTGTCGACCTGAATAACCACCCTGATAACTCTGGAGTGGAAGTGCACTAATAGGAGCTGGTGGTGCACCGTAGGCTAGCTGGTCGGAATAATGCATCTGAGGGCCACGACCACCTAAGGCACCGTGGGATGCCTAGAGAGCTGAATGAAATGACCTGGGAGGATGGCCTCTACCAAAAGTACTCCTGCCTCTAGGTGAGGCACCGTTGAACTCACCAGAATGACGAGGTCTCTTGTCAGACCCCTGACCTCCCTGAGTAAGAACCATTTTGACTCATCTGGCGACATTAGCAGCCGCCTAAAAAGAAATCTCACTCCCAGTCTCCTTAGCCATCTGCAATCTGATAAGCTGAACAAGTCCATCAATAAACCTCCTCACCCTCTCTCTCTCTCTCTCTCTCGGTGGGAAGCAGAAGAATAGCGTGACGGGCCAAATCCACAAAACATGTCTCATACTGAGTAACAGTCATACTGTCCTGCTGGAGATGCTCAAACTGACGGTGACGCTCCTCTCTTAATGTGATAGGCAGAAACTTCTCTATGAAGAGCTGAGAGAACTAGTACCAAGTAAGAGCGGGTGACCCAGCTGGTCTGGTCAACAATTAATCTGTCCACCGTTTCTTGGCGGAACCAGTCATCTGAAATGCAGCAAAATCGACCCCATTTATCTCTACTATACCCATGTTCCGTAGATCCTCGTGATAGCTGTCAAGATACTCCCGGGGATCCTCTGAATGAGCACCACTAAAGTGAATAGGAAAGAGCTTGATAAACCTGTCCAATCTCCACAAAGCCTCAGAAGACATAGATGGCCCATCTCTGACCTATGCCGCAATAACCGGCTGAACTAATCCGACTGGCTGAGCTGCTGGAGCCTGATACTGGGGAGCTATCTGCTCCGGAGTGGGAGTAGTGGGAGTCTGGGCTCCTCCTCCAGTCTGAGAGACTGCTGATGCCATGGGAAATGTGCCAGTCTGGGCCACACTCTCCATAAGGCCCATCAAACGGACCAAAGCGTCCTGAAGTACTGGGGTAGCAATGAACACCTCCGAAACCTGAGCTGGTCCGGTAGGAACAGTCTGGGCTGGAACCTCCTCGTCAAGCTCTATCTGAGGCTCAACTACTGGGGCTGTTGCTCGGGCCCTAGGCTGAGCCCTGCCCCTGTCTCGGCCTCGACCTTTGCCCTGCGTAGGAGTTGTCACTGGAGGCTCTGGCTGCTGCTCAGCGGAGGAAGCGGTACGTGTTCTAGCTATCTATGAGAGAATAAGAGTAGAAGAGTTCAATCAGTATTGAGAAAGCAAAATCGCACGACAGAGAAGAATAGAAGTGAAACTTGCTCCTAAACTTCATAGCCTCTGGAAGATAAGCACAGACGTCTCTGTACCAATCCTCCAGACTCTACTAAGCTTGCTCGTGAATCGTGAGACGTAGGCAACCTAGTGCTCTGATACCAACTTGTCACGACCCAAAATTTCCCAACAACGGGACCGTGATGGCGCCTAACATTTCACTTGCCAGGCAAGCCAACGTTAGAAAATCGTTAAACCAATTCCTTATTTCCATTAAGTAAATAAAAATAATTAACTAAGATGAAATATAATAAGTACGGAATATTATAAAACTATATTAATTACTATCACCCGGATCTGGAGTTACAATTCACGAGCATTCTAGAATTTACTACAAATAATAGCCTAAAAGAAATACAATTGTTTAAATGAAAGAAAACAGTAGGACATAAAAGATAAACTGGGACTTTAAGGTCTGTGAACGCCGACAGATCTACCTTGAGCCTCCGGACAGCGGACCAATAGCAAATCTCGATCAACTTGAGCCGATATCAAAATCTACACAGAAAGTGCAGAGTGCAGCATCAGTACAACCGACCCCATGTACTGGTAAGTGTCGAGCCTAACCTCGCGGAAGTAGTGACGATGTTAGGACAAGACACTCACATATAACCTGAACAATATAATCATGCTAGTGGCAACAACAGTAAATAAAGAAATAACATAGAAATAATGGGAAGGGAACATACAGTGGGGGAATACAACATAAAGAGTGAGAATAATGAAAAGACAGAATTAAACCGAAAATCCTTAAACGAATTGAGCAATTAAAATAGCAAGGAAAACTGCACGGCATCACCCTTCGTGCTTTTACTCTCAACCTCACCAAATAAATAAATAGAACGGCACAGCATCACTCTTCGTGCATTAAATCTCTCATAATATACACGGCATCACCCTTCGTGCTTTAAATCTCTCATAATATACACGACATCACCCTTCGTGCTTTAAACCTCTCATAATATACACGGCATCACCCTTCGTGCTTTAAATCTCTCATAATATACACGACATCACCCTTCGTGCTTTAAACCTCTCATAATATACACGGCATCACCCTAGTGCTTTACACTCTTCCTCTCAATATAAATAATGCATGCACGACATCACCCTTCATGCTTTACACTCCTCCTCACCAATCACAGAATCAATAGCAACGGATAGATAAGAGTATCACAAAGAAACCGGTATTTTACACATAATCAATAGCACAATGTAATCTCAACCTTGAATCAATATTCCAAAAGTTACCAAATCTCAGTGAAACCAGATATGAGTCACCCAACATTTCAAATAACTCGCTAAGCATGGATAGTAAAATTTAAGGCTACAAAATAGACAAGAATAGAATTTCACTCGCATGCTATGACTCGACAACGACGCATAGATTCTCGTCACCTCACCTATACATCGTATTTAACAACCAAACACGTAGCAAATGAACACATAATACCTATTCCCTCAAGCCAAAGTTAGACACGACACTTACCTTGCTCCGAAGGCCACTTAATTTTCAATCACAACTTTTCCTTTGGAATTCACCTCTAAACCACTCGTATCTATTCACAAATGACTCAACAATATCAAATATTGCTAAAAGAATCAATTATATTGCATAAATTAAATTTTCCAAATTTTCCTCCAAAAAGTCAAAAAATCGACCCCGGGCTCGCTTGGTCAAAACCCGAGGTTCTGACCAAAATCCATTTACCCATTCACCCCCGAGCCCGAATATATAATTGGTTTTGGAATCCGACCTCAAATTGAGGTCTAAATCCCCAAATTTCTAAAATTCCTAGTTTCTACCCTAACCCTTAATTATACCATGAAAACTCTAGATTTTAGGTTGATAATTCAAGAAATGTAATGGGTAATTGAAAGAAAATGGTTTAGAATCACTTACCAACAATTTAGGGAAGAAATGGCTCTTGAAAAATCGCCTCTCACCATTTGGTTTTTGAGAAAAATGAATTTTTGGCTAAAATCCCGTTTTTGGATTCTGTTAAGTGCTGGACGACAGTGTTCATCACGTTCGCGAAGGGTACTGGCTACCAAGCCTTCGCGTTCGCGAGACCCAGCTCGCATTCGCGATGGTTACGCTCCCCTGGCCTTCGCATTCGCGAGGCATTGCTCGCGTTAGCGATGAAGGAACGACTGACTCCCCCTCCCCAATGTCAAACACTACGCGTTCGCGAAGGGTAACGCCCCCATCGCTTCGCGTTCGCGACCAAGCCTTCATGTTCGCGAAGAAGAAATCCCTGCCTCATCAGTTTACTCTTTGCGTTCGCGAGAGGACCTTCACGAACGCGAGAAGGACATGCCAGAACCCAGACTCTACAGAAAAAAACCAGATTTCCAAAGTCCAAAACATCCTGTGGCCTATCTGAAACTCAACCGAGCCCTCGGGGCTCCAAACCAAACATGCACACGAGTCTAAAAACATCATACGAACTTGCTCGTGCGATCAAATCACCAAATAACACCTAGAACTACTAATTTAGCACCAAGTCAAATGAAATTCTCAAGAACATTTTAAAATTTCTATTTTCTCAACTGGACATCCGAATCACGTCAAATCAACTTCGTCTCTCACCAAATTTCATAGACAGGTCTTAAATATCATATTCAACCTGTACCGGGCTCCGGAACTAAAATATGGACCCGATACTAACAATGCCAAATATCAATCAATTCTTAAAAAAAATAATTTTCAAACTTTTAATTTTCATCAAAAATTCATAACTCAAGCTAGGGACCTCCGAATTTGATTCCGGGCATACTCTCAGATCCCATAATTCAATACTGACCTACCGGGATCGTCAAAGCATGGATCCGGGCCCGTTTACCAAAAATATTGATCGAAATTAACTAAAATCAACTTTTAAGGCAAAACTTCTTATTTTCATTAGTTTTCAACATAAACGCTTTCCGAAAACCTGCCCGGCATTGCACGTAAATTGAGGAGGGTAAAAATGAGATTTTTAAATCTTTAAAGAGCAGATTCGAGTTCTAAAACATAAGATGACCTTTTTGAGTCATCACATTATTATATGAATATGTGGCACGTGTTAGAGGAATTCAGTTGAGGCTCGTAATAAAGATCATGTTTAGGTTATGTGCCAATACTTTAGGACTCATAGGTCGTGTTGCTGTTGAATTAATTGTTTCAAAAAGATACATTTCACATTCAGTAATATTTATCCATTGTGAGGATATTTATGGGATTGAGTTGCCCGCCTGCAGCAGGCCTTATTGGCTTTACTATTTTATGGATCGGGGTTGCCCGCCTACAGCAGGCATTATAGGCTTTATTATTATATGGATTGGGATTGCCCGCCAGCAGTAGGCCATATAGGTTGTATGTAGCGCTTGGGCTGAAGGAGCCCCTCCGAGAGTTTGCACACACACCCAGTGAGCGCGCAGTTGATTTATAACGCTTGGGCTGAAGGAGCCCCTCCGAAGTCTGCACACATACCCAGTGAGCGCGGTTGATTTATATTGAGGGATGGATCTTTCCTGGGCATGGATCTTGCCCGACGCATTTAAATTGAGGGATGGATCTTCCCTGGGCATGGATCTTGCCCGACGCATTTATATTGAAGGATGGATCTTCCCTGGGCATGGATCTTTCCCGACGCATTTATATTAAGGGATGGATCTTCCCTGAGCATGGATCTTGCTCGAAACATTTATATCGAGGGATGGATCTTTCCTGGGCATGGATCTTGCCCGAAGTATTTATATTGTAATGAGTTTACCTGGACATGGATCTTGTCCATATAATTTATATTCGGGGATAAATTACCCCAGGTCTGGATTGGCCTTATACGGTACTGAGTGACTGACTGTCAGTCGATGTGTATATATATACGGGTTGGAACACCCCTGGGCTGTATCCGCCATAAATAGTACCGAGTGACTGGATAATTTGTGACCAGTATTTACATGAGGTCCTTCTAATGAGATGTCATATTCCTCATATCATACAGTATTGGTCTATTTCACTTGTACTGAGTTTAACTGTTGAACTTGAAAGCATGCCTACATTTTTATACCATTATTTATACTGGATTGTACCTGCGGAGCTCGTCATTACTTTCAGCCCAGAGGTTAGTCTTGTTACTTGTTGAGTTGGTTGTACTCATACTATACTCTGCACCTCGTGTGCAGATTCAGGTGCTTTCGGACACGAGGACCGCTAGATCTCATAATTCTATCAGTTGGAGACTATCAAGGTAGCTGCCTGGAGTCCGCTGACCTTGATTCCCTTTCTTTCAGTTATTGTACTGTTCTATACTTTTAGATAGTGTTTTATCAATCAGACTTTGTATTCATATTAGATGCTCATGTACTCAGTGACACCGGGTTCTAGGAGTGATTATATGTGTAATTGTGAGGTTTCTTCCGCTGAATTTAAATATTATGTTTTCAAACTTAAAAGATATAGTATTTTATTGAGATTGTCGGCTTGCCTAGTATTGAGATAGGCGCCATCACGACATGTGAGATTTTGGGTTGTGATAATTTCTATCTAATATAGTTATGAATGGCCATATGATAGAAAGGCATGTCTCGCAAAATAGATCATCTTGCTTTCCAAACCCCAAATGTGCGCTCTATAATTTTTCTACAAGAAGAATGCAAATAGTTAAATTTTTTAATTCGTCCTCTTGGTTCTCGCAATTGTCTTGTTGCACCGCAGTGGAATTGTGCTTGGTGGTATCTCACATTATCTCCTTTGTATGGAGTCATATATCCCTTCATGTGCGGATATCCTGCATCAACTAGATAATACTTATTTCATATTGGAAGTGAAAAGTTGAGTTGTGGTCTTCGAACTCACCAAATATACGACTATTGTGAGTTGCTCCTTCACACCCAGCCGATGGAAATGTAAAATACACATTAAAATCTACGACAACAAGAATATTTTGAGTCGGATAACCTTTACGTCCAATATATGATATCTCTTGGTCTTGCGGTAATCTTGCTTTAACATGTGTGCCATTAAGTGCTCCAATACAATCCTATATACATATACAAGTATAAATTTAACTTAAGTTAGTAAGAGTGATAAAAATTAAGTTATAAGTTTAATAAAAAATAATTACGTAAAATTATTACTTACTCTAAAGAAAGGGAGATATCGACTGTTACATGGCTTGTGAGCTCCTGCACCATCATTATAATTTGTATGTGGTCTAATAATATATCTTGCAAACTGACAAGCGGCCTTTAAATACTATGAAAGCGTCTATGAATTATTTCTCCATGTGCACAAGTCATCAAGAACATGCTTAACATCTCGTGTATATGCATTCCACGTGTGGGCTTAAGCCTATACTTTTCAGTTAAGTCATTCGATAGATCAACAAACACTGACTTCCACAATCGAAAATTTGCATAACAACGAGTCTCATTTGCTCTGAATATCTCTTTAATAAATATATTTCCAGAGCGACTAGATGTGCGACAAAGTTCCTTGCACATGTATTGTTCGTAATATATCAAAATCAATTTACCTGCTATTTGACATAAAGTCGTCCATTCCTTCTCAACTTGCTCCCTCCGTATTTCCTCCAGTTCTATTTCCTCCAGTTCTTCTTCATCTTTATTGTCTGACAAATAACTTGGATAAAGATCTACCAAGTTGCTAACGTTCTAACTCTCCATTTAACTGAAAATAAAAACATAAAGTTAATTAAAGCTTTCTAAACATAACACTAACTGAAGCTTTACAAACATAAAATAAAGTGAAGCTGACTAAAAGCTAATTGAAGTTAACTGACGCATTCTCTGTGGCTATATGCATCATAATAACAGAAGAGAAAGATATATCTTTTTTGAAGTGTTTGAATAAGACAGCAATGATGTTAACTTAAGCATTCAATATAAAGTTACTGAAGCATCTAAATAGGCTTAACAATAGTAAGCTTAACTGAAGCTTAACAATAAAATCTCAACAAACAAAAGCTTTAATTTAAGCGATATAACCATAACGTCGAAACAAGAAGCAATAAATAAAGTTTACACATACAATCACAATATTCGAACACAGAACAATAGAAATATTCAACCACAACGATATATTATTCATTTTTCATGAGGTATAATTGATAGTTAAACTTCAACCAAAACTTGCGAGCTTCATCAATAAGCATCCCAAAATTATCTATTGGTTATTTTTCTTGTGGAACATATTCATAGTGAAACTGTAAACTTCACTCCCTGCTAGAATATCAGGAATTTATTCCAATGTGCCAATATACTTCACGATGGAGGTCTCATCAACTGCAGGAGATATAGCAGTGCTTTTGCTAGACATAAACTCTATGAGAGATTGTGTATCCTCTTTTATTAACGTTGCAGCTATTTTTTCTTACTCTTTCTTACTTGACTGCTAGTCCTAACACCATCAACTGATTTTCATCTTTTTAGTAATGGCTCTAGAATCGCTCATTTAATTATTAAGATGAGTAAAATGTTCTTTGTCACAACCATCAATAACATTTATTCCTTCTTCGTCAAGATTTAGTCCAATGCCGGACGATTGTTCTTGATTTGTTTCACGTGCTCTTTCTCATATGGCAACAACATCAGCAAACATCGTGTCATAGCGAAACCATATGAGCAAAAGATCTTTGTTCCTAAATTTTTTATATTTTGCATTCTCTTGTAAAAAAAGAAAATTAAAACTACTGTAATCAAGTTGATAATTTTAACAATGAAAAAAATGAGAACGATTATAAAAATATGAGAGATGTACCTTACTTTTTTGCTCCCACGAATCATCATCTGCCATAATCGTATTTGTTCTTTGCGAACGTGGTGGGAAGCACGTGTCGCAATGAAGGATTTGGGTTAATAGTCGTTTGTGCTTCCCGTTCGCACTGGGTGAGCCGCATTCGTGAAGGTTGGGCATGGGTGCTACGCGTTCGCGACAAGGAAGTTGCATTCGCGAAGAAGAAGCGGGACTGGAGGTCCTTCGTGTTTGCAAAGGGATGGTCGCGTTCGTGTAAGGCTGGGCTGGCAAGGCATCGCGTTTACGGGTATCATATTGTGATCGCGAAGAGGATTTATTGGCAGAAGCAGATTTGAGCTTTGACAACGCGAGACACATGCCGCGTTCGCAAAGGTCAATGCCTGGGCAAACCTTATAAGTTGGAATTTCGGAATTTCTTTTCATTTTTTATTTGGGATCAATTAGAGCCGATTTTGGGATGATTTTGAACACCCTTTTTACCCACCTATTGAGGGTAAGTGTTTTTAAGCCACTTTTGATTATATTCCATGAATGTGTATGAATTTAGACTTGTAAATTTATGATTTGAGGAGGAAAAATGTGAAATTTTGAAAGATGACCTAAAATGATATTTTTGAGTTTGACCACGAATTTGGGCATGAAATTTGGAATAAATTATATATTTGAGTTCGTGGTGCAATGGGTAATATTTATTTTTGAAAATGTTTGGCATTCAGGCACGTGGGCTCGGGGTTGACTTTATTGACTTTTCGTGTGGGGTTGTGAATTTGTTCTAATTATTGAATTACGGGTTTTTGAGTATGTTTTGATGGTTTGCATGTTCTTTGGCTAGTTTCGAATCGTTTGACGTTGGTTTGGCTTGTTAGAGAGGTGCGGAGCCGATTATCGGGTTTCCGGATCAAGGTAAGTCTCTTGTCTAATCTTGTAAGAGGAAATTTATCCCCGTAGGGATTCTAATTGTACGTGCCATGTGATATGTGAGCTACACACGTATGAAATGACGAGCATCCATGCATATGCTGGATTTTGGCATGGGCGGGTAGACTTAAATTCACACCATGCTGTAATGCTACTCGAGTTAATCTTGCTTGTTTGAATGCTTTAATTCATGTTTTAACCTGAAACTAAACTTGAGTAGAGTACTAAACTTTGCTATTATAGAGACTTGGCGCACTACTTGATTAACCGCAGAAATTATACTTCCTCGTGTGGATTCATTCCCGTATTGTGCTCATTTGTCTGGAAGATTTATGATTTCTTAACTTGTAAGTATATTTGTGAGTTGGGATAATGACCCGTCGAAAGTTTCATCATTCTTATGGGATCATGCTGATCTCCTCAGAACTACTCTTATGGAAGCGGGTCATTCACCTCGGCAGTATTATGAGACACACTTATAGATCGGGCCGTACGACCTCGGAAGGATTATAGTAACACCACTCTTATAGAATCAGGTTGTTTGCCTCAGCAGGATATTGTAAAATCATTCTCATGGAATCGGGTTGTTCGTCTTGGCAGAATCGAGCGTGATATTTCAATAGAGAGTCAGTGCGTATTTGAGTATCCTAACTCGGATTTAACATTTACGTCGGATATTGGCCACATACATTCTATTTGAGGAAGTATTTGGCATTTGATGATGTCGTATTTATCCTTTTGTTAAGGATCATGTCATACATATTTATCTGTTTTGTTGCTGCTTGTTATGCTTCATACATATCTGCTTGTATTGTACTTTAATTATTGGACCACTAGTAAGTGTCGATGTCGACCTCTCGGCACTACTTCTTCGAGGTTAGACAAGATATTTACTGAGTACACGTTGATTTACGTACTCATACTATACTTCTGCACTAATTATGTTGATACATGTGCATTTGGTGGTCATACATGCGCGTAGGTGCAGCTGTTGAGGAGCCTTTGTGGTGAGCTACTTTCTATGTCACGATCCTCAATACACGGAGTCCCTTCCTATTAGTTTGTTGTATTCTCTCTATCACCTATTCGAGACAGTTCTTGTAGTAGTATTGTATATTCCCGTAGATGCTCATGCACTTGTGACACCGGATTTTGAGAATTTAGACTATTGTTCTCGGTTGTATTTCTGTTATAAGATTCAGTTTTATATTTCGATCATATTCAAACCTTGAAGATATTGTCAGTAGTTTACTCTAAACGGAATGATTCATCTTATTGATTTCATTACTTGTTTTAAAAATGTGTTATGAACTATCGATTGACGTGTTGACTTATTGTCGGCTTATCTAAAGGCAGCGTTGCGCATCATCACAACCTACGGTGGAAACGGGTCTTGACACTCAAAGTGGGGATTCCAAGAACTTTTAGATACGTGGTAGCTTTTAGATCAAAGAACTTTCAGCTGTATGGAGTTTCTTGGTAGGATATTTCCATAGCAGTAGAACAAAGATTAGACAGATATTCGTATAACCATTTTAGGTAATATTTTGGGGTATTATCATTTTAGTCCACGCCAGAAATTATTTACATTCGGTAGCCAAAAAAGTGTACAAAAATTTATATAAGTTTTGTATATAACATATAGAATATATACATATATATATATATATATATACACACACATTTATTTTTGGTATTATTTTAAAAGCGACTATACAATATCATTTTCCCTCATATTGTATTAAGAAAAGAAAAGGAAGTGGGAGAGATGAATGGAGTTAGGATATCTCCATAAGAGTAGAACAAAGATTGGCCAGAGATTCGTATAATCATTTTATGGGATACTTAAAAATAAAGGAGAGGGGACATCTCAAGTGTTGTGTAAGTATTTGGGACACCCTTTTTGATTAACAAAAGGATGACTAATTAAGAAGGATTAGGGATGGTTTGGGTCAAATTAGAAATAAAATAATTTTGGGGAAAAATTTAAAATACTAAAAAATAAAAATTAAAAACCATCTTCTCATATATAATTTTTCAACTTTTCTCTTTCTTCTCTTTTCAAAACCACACACGATTTCCCCCCAAACTTTTCTAACTTTTCTTTCAAATTCAATCTCCAAACTCAAGAGTACTATAGGGCTTCAAAATGGGCTCCATTCCGTTCAAATTTGCTTTGAAGTCAAGATTCCATCATCAAGGTAAGTTTTTTTCTTCTTCTTTTTTTCTATCATATTGATAAACCCTCAACTTGTTATTTTAACCCTAAATTGATTTTTTGGGTGTTTTTGTATCTTTTTGTTGTTGTGTAGTTTTTGTGCCTAAATTCTAGAGTTGTTGTGTAGTTGATATTTTTGATCGAAAATTTGATATTTTTATCTTGTTTAATTGTATCCATTGATGTAGTTGTTCCACATGCCCATAAAATTAGTTGTGATATTGAAACAGCTATATTGCTCTATTTTAGGTTTGTGAAATACTTTTTTGCCCAGATGTTTCAAACATGCTAGCTGAGTAATTGTAACATCTTAAGATATTATTAAATATTCATGTTGTTATTGTTGTTATTGTATGTTATTGAAGTTATTGCAATGTTTATCTGAGTTTGGTTAATGATATTTTGAGCTGAGTGTTTGAAACATCTCATTAAGATGTCTGAAGCTTCATATAAGATGTTTGAAACATCTGTAAGGATGTTTAACAATCTATGAGATGTTCCACCAAAACATACCTGATTATCACAATGAGATGGTTGATTATTTTAGCGATTAAAAAAACTATTGATAGAGACGTATAGATAAAGAAGTTTGGAGAACTATAATATAAACATTGCTAGCTTTCTTTCAAGCTCCATCTAACTAGTTAGAAACTTAAATTACTATATCTTGCTTAACATTTGTAGATGACAGAAAATTGATTTTACCTCTTAAACTCAATCTTGTATGACCATTCAATGCAGCACCTTTAGAGATGCTTGAAATATCTCAGTAAGATGTTTCAAACATCTTAAAACATCTTAATGAGATGTTTGAAACGTCTTATATGAGGCTTCAAACATCTCACTGAGATGTTTCACCAAAGAATACATAAATATTTATAGTTTTATTTTTTATGTGTTAGGAACAAATTATTTGTTTATTTTATTGATGGTCGTTACTTGTTTGTGTGTGCAGATTAAATGACAAAGGGACGTGTGTCAAAGACAGATGGAAGAGGAAGAGATAAATCTTCTTCTAAAAGATCTAGCAAAAGAATTAAGACATCTCAGGAGGATGAGCTACAAAAATCAATTGTAGTTGAAGTGGAAGCCAAACCTCTTCACGTAGTAGAAGGAAGAAATGCTGGAGAAGAAGAAAAAGAGAACAAAAATGAAGAGAAAATTGAGAAAGAAAATAAAGAGGAAACAGAGAATGTACTAGGAGGGAATGCTAGAGAAGCGGAAACAGAGAAATAAAAAGAAGAGGAAACAAAAATGGAAGAAGAAAAGGAAACAAGGAAAGTAAGAGAAGAAAAAACAAATGTTGATGAAGAAGAATTAAAAGAGGAGACAACAATTGATAAAAGAGATGAGGAGACAGATATTGATGATGAAGCATCAGTAGCAAATACTGAAGAAGAAGAAGAAGAAGAAGAAGAAGAAGAAGAAGAAGAAGAAGAAGAAGGAAAAGAAGAAGAAAAAGAGGCAGCCGCAGAAAGAAGAAAAAAAGAGAAAGAATAATAATGCACCTTCTCAAAATTGAGAAAGAAAATAAAGAGGAAACAGAGAATGTACTAGGAGGGAATGCTAGAGAAGCGGAAACAGAGAAAGAAAAAGAAGAGGAAACAAAAATGGAGGAAGAAAAGGAAACAAGGAAAGTAAGAGAAGAAAATACAAATGTTGATGAAGAAGAATCAAAAGAGGAGACACCAATTGATAAAAGAGATGAGGAGACAGATATTGATGATGAAGCATCAGTAGCAAATACTGAAGAAGAAGAAGAAGAAGAAGAAGAAGAAGAAGAAGAAGAAGAAGAAGAAGGAAAAGAAGAAGAAAAAGAGGCAGCCGCAGAAAGAAGAAAAAAAGAGAAAGAATAATAATGCACCTTCTCAATCTGTTGAGGTAAGCTTAATATGTTTGAAATATTTCTCTGGATGTTTGAAACATCTCTCTGGATGTTTAAAGTTTATATCTGGATGTTTGATATATTTTCTAGGATGTTTCACTAAACATGATTGTAAAGAGATCTTTTTAATTATTAAATTAATTATTCTTGTGCCTTTGATTAATCAACACCTTTAAATCATGTACAGGATGAGATGCTTGAGGATGAGTCTGGCAGTTGCGAGGTTGAAATCTTAAAGCTTCAATCTGAACTTCCACCCTTAAAGTACAAGATATTTTTAGATGATAATGAGACCTTCAACAAGAAAATAACTGTAAGATCCTCATTAGGATTAGCAGGTATGGGTGAGTTCCGAAAGTTGTTGCAGGATGAGGACCTCGAAAACAAGTTTAGGAGTAGTCCTTTCGGGCACTTTTTGGATTTGCATGAGGGCCCACTATTTCAAGAATCTATAGTGCATGGCCTTCTACTCCGTAGAGTATTGTGTGAGAAGACCCAGGAGTTATGGGTTGATTATAAATATTACCAGTTCACTTCGGCCTTCGTGAGTTCGCCATAATGACTGGATTCAACTATGGACATTCTTACACGAATTCGAAGCTTCATAAGTACCTTCTTGATGGTAAAAAGTTGTGAAAACTTATTGCCAAAGGAAAAAGGTCTGTGACTGGTAAAATAATGCTTAAGTTGATCAAATCTAAATCCAAAAAAATTAAAAATTACAAGTATGCATTATGCTTGATTTGATTTGTCCACTGTATTTTATTGACAAAGGATTCAAACTGTGGTGTGCCCGAAACTACAGTTAGATTGGCCTCCACAGAAGAGGCTTTCTACAATTATCCATGGGGCTGAAATAGTTTCCGATTGACTGTTGATTATATTATGAAAGATATGAAAGAGCGTCAACAATCTAAGGGTGACTTGTATAACCTCTACGGATTTCCTTGGGCTTTCATGGTAATTAAATAAATCTTGTTCATTACTTCTATTTTAGTGTTATTTATATAATTTTCTATTTACTTTTTTATCACACAATGTAGGCTTGGGCATTTGAAGTCATACCTCAATTGTGGCCAAAAGACTATCCAAAAGAGAGGACATTGCCGAGGATGAAGAGGTGGCTATTTGAAAAAGTAGAAAAAGACATGTCTGATCCATTTCAAATCAAAGATCGTCCGGTAAGGCTCATTCTGATAGATGTTTAATGTTTGAAAGATATTTCAATTATTAGATACTTGAAACATCCACATGATGTTTGAAACATCTCCACAGGATGTTTGAAACAACCATAGGATGTTTGAAACATCCACAGGATGTTTGAAACATCTTTCAAAAATTATCCATAGGACATTTGAAACATCCACATAATGGCTGAAACATCTTTCAAACAACATGTGGATTTTTTTTTAAATATTCTACAGAAAGTATTTTAAACATCAAGCATGCCTCTAATATTTTTTGCTTATAATTGTTTTTGTTATCTACCCAGGTGGTACACCCTTTTATTTACCCTACAAAGGCGAAAAGATGGAGCCTTACATCCAAAATCTTGTTATCTTATCTCACAAAGCGGACATAGTGATAGATAACCTAAGTAAAGAGTTGAATGAAATGACGGTCTTAAGGAATTTGGGTGGATCCCTTAAGATAGTAGCTTGCAAACCCCACAAGTTGGAGATAGCCATGTGGTTAGAGGATATGATGATAGAACAGAAAAATCTATTGGTGAAGATGGTAAAATGGGAGAAAAAGATGTTAATGACGATGATGGTGATGGTGAAATGCACTTTAATGATGATACTGGCGGGGGGGGA
>AWOL01S0027181.1:181745-203002 GCA_000715115.1 Nicotiana otophora | reverse complement strand
GGGGGGGGGGGGGGGGGGGGGTTCTAATTATGATGATGGCAGGGGAGTTGCTTTTATGCAAAAATGGGTGATGAAATAAAAGATCGTGTTGTTGCGGGTACATCTATTATCCATTATACTTGCATATGCCCTACTTGTCAGGAGAAGGAAAAAGGAGCAAATAAAGTGAAGGGATGACACACAGTGTCAGTTGAACCTTATGAATGATCAGTTGAACTCTATGCACAAAGTAATGGATGACTTGGTTCAAAAGCTATCAAAGAGACTTGTGGTTCTTCCCCGAGCTATTCAGGATCCTTACACTAAAGAAAAAAAGGAACAAAAAGAGGAAGAAACCTCCATAGCAGTCAGTGAGGAGAGGCTGAAAGTTGATATTTATAAACCGATTGACTGGGAGAGGAGAAATGCCCTTGTGACATTTATCAAAAATAGGGGGCTGAGATACAATTCACATGGGGGGTGTTCAATTATGAAGACTTTAAGAACATTCAAGATTCTCAATTTTGGTTGGAGGATAAGGTACATATTCATAACCCTTTCATTTTGATTTGATTTTTACTTTCCAGTTTGAAACATCCTCTAAGATTAATTGTGTATGGTTTGTTGAATTGTTTGTTCCACAATAAGATTAGTCTTTACAAGTTCAATGTTCAAAATTTTCTGTATCTCTATTAGAAAGTTTTAGGCAGAAGTGTTACCTGTTTGTAGTATCATGAAATAAGAACCAGATACATTTCCCTTGAATTAAACTAATATTTTATTAGATCACTTGCTCCAGTGTAAGATGTTCTGTAAGATGCTTGAAACATCCTGTAAGATGTTTGAAATATCCTAATGGATCTGTGACTGATGTTTATGGATGTTTGATGTTTAATACTAGTATGTGGATTAGTAATTTAGTTATTTTGATTATGTAGCACATGGAGGATTTCTTGGCTCTTATGCATATTAGACACAGAAGGTACCCCAAGCACTATGATCAAGCAGATATCATCCTGGATTCTAATTTTCTTTATATCTTAAAGGAACGCTATAATACTCTGTGTGATGGTGTGGAAAAGGTGAATGCTGCTCCATCTCTTCCCGTGATCTTGAATGAGTACTAATTTCATAAAGATAATATAAAGTATGTTCGAGGAGAGATGACTTTTTGTGGTGGCCTACCTTGGAATGGTGCGAAGAGGATCTTCTATGTATACAACATTGAGAGGAACCATTATGTCACGGTTGTATTTCTTGTTGAAGAGTAAAATATGCTTATTTACGACTGCAATACCTCTGTGTACACTGATGAAAAGTTGGGTGAATTTTTGTATCCCATTAGCACAATGTTCCCATTAGCACAATGTGGCCTTTACATGCATTTGCCTAAAGAATCCTTGAACAATCATTGGATACCTGAAAGGGTCTTTGATCTTTCACGAGATGACACATATAATAGTTGTGGAGCATGGCCCTTAATGTTCATTGAGTACCTACTCACCAACACTCCAATGGACAAGATGAATGGCAACATTGTTAGCAAGTTCAGGGAGCAAATGGATGTGGATATCTTTCACAAGAACATGGAATCGTGATATGATTTGTAATTGATGCATAGTTTTATATCTTTATGGATGTTTGTCCCTAACATTGAACATATCTCAAAAGATGTTTTAAACATCAATCACGATGTTTTCTTCCGATTACTGTTAAATTAATAAGTTATGTTTAATCGAGTTATCCTACAGATAAATAAGCATCTATATCAAACATCTTGTCCTGATATATGTTTGAAACATCTACGTTAGATGTTTGAAACATCCCAATGATGTTTGAAACATCTAACGCAGATGTTTCAAACATCTATTAGGATGTTTGAAGAAATTTAGATGGTAGTTGAAGGTGGAAAAAAATACAAGGACATAATAACATCAACATCAACATCAAACTACCATTAAACATCAACAAACTTAATACTTCAAATAATTGATCATCAACCTAATGATCTTGTGAATAATTAAACATGGAATAATTAAATACTCAAAGGATCGATCATCAATCTATTGATCTTGTGGATAATTATACGTCAACCTATTGAATATTTCAAATAATGTATCATCAACCTATTGACTTTATGAATAATTAAACATAGAATAATTGAATACTTCAAATAATTGATCGTCAACATATTGACCTTACGAAATTATACATCAACCTATTTAATACTTCGAATAATTGATCATCAACTTATTTATCTCGTGGATAATTAAACATAGAATAATTGAATACTTCAAATAATTGATCGTCAACATATTGACCTTACGAAATTATACATCAACCTATTTAATACTTCGAATAATTGATCATCAACTTATTTATCTCGTGGATAATTAAACATAGAATAATTGAATACTTCAAATAATTGATCGTCAACATATTGACCTTACGAAATTATACATCAACCTATTTAATACTTCGAATAATTGATCATCAACTTATTTATCTCGTGGATAATTAAACATAGAATAATTGAATACGTCAAATAATTGATCGTGAACCTATTAACCTTGGGAACATTAACCTATTTAATACTTCAAATAATTGATTGTCCACTTATTGATCTTATAGATAATTATACATCGACCTATTAAATTGATATAGTGAATAGGTCTAATAATTTGTAATCAACCTATTGACCTTATAAAAAAGTAAATATCAACCTATTGAATACTTCAAATGATTGATCGTCAACATAACGATCTTGTAGATTTAACAACAATCAATATCAAACATCCTGATAGATGTTTGAAACATCCCAATTATGTTTGAAACATCTAACGATAGATGTTTGAAGAAATTTAGATGGTAGTTGAAGGTGGAAAAAAATACAAGGACATAATAACATCAACATCAACGTCAACATCAAACTACCATTAAACATCAACCTACTTAATACTTCAAATAATTGATCGTCAACCTAATGATCTCCAATAACATCAACATCAACATCAAATTACCAAAACAAGTACAACAACAAAGTCATTAAGCCACAGTGGAGTTGCTTGTTCCTTCAGTTCTCTTCTTGCAAGTAGTTCTTTTGTGGCCAGTCCCTTTTGCATATGGAGCATCTGTTTTGCTTCTTTTTTACTTCCCCGCTTGCTGGAATCTGCTTTGTCTTCCTTCTTCCCAATTGAATTTCACATGAAGGTGGAGGTATTTTTCTCTCAACAAGCTCAGGAAGAACCTCCCAACATTCTTCAGAATGCACCTAATTAATTTCTATGACCTATGCATTCACGTATGTGTCTATATAATAAAAGTCAGAAGTATTAATCATAAATGCTCATTCCGTATTGAGCACCAAACTCAGATCTAAGGGCTGCCATAGCATGTGGACAAGGTATTTTGTCTAGGTCGAACTCTCTACAAGAACATGTTCTGTTGCGTAGATCAACCTTTGCAACCGCACCATGACCGGTGATGTTGAACACATGTTGCCTTATTGGATGGACCAATAGCATGTCGCTCAAAGTTGTATTTTTATTAATCTTCTTTTCAACTGAAGGGACACAAATGGTTAGAGTGTCGAGGAACTGTATACGCCTCTCGTTGAATTTTTGGGCAAACGTCCTGTTAATAGCATCGAATAAGGCAATGATGGGGAATTCTCTTTCGAGTAGAAACATTGAGTTAATAGACTTGGCAATATTTGTGGTCAATACTTCATACCTGAAATAATAATATATACGCCTTTTTTAGAATCTTCAATATAAGCAACAAGGTTCAAACATCTTGCAGATGTTTCAAACGTCACGATAAATGGATGTTGGGAACATTTTCATCGATGTTTGACACATCTCGTAAGGTGTTTGAACTGGGAAGTCCAGTAACATGTTTCATATGAAGCCTGAAACATCTGAAGAGATGTTTGCAACATCTAAAAAGATGTTTGAAACACCTTAAGAGATGTTTCAAACATCTTTAGAGATGTGTCAAACATCTTAGGGAATGATTCGAACACCTTCAAAGATGTTTTACCAGGGAGTTCACATTAACGTACCCGTTACCAGGGAAGTGCGCTCCGCTCCATTTGTGAAACCCAACATCCTCCTCAAGATATTTGGCAACTCTTACATCGTTATCTTTGATTTGTTAAAATTAATCATTGAACTCATCAATCCTATATGCTTTAGCTGCAGAATAATATTGGTGAAGCAAATCGCCGCAATAAAAATTTTTGCGAATATTTTCAGCAAGGTGCCTCATGCAAAATCCGTGATGAGCCTGAGGGTAAAATTTTGAGATCCCATTTGCTATGCTTATGTGCCTATCAGAAATTATACACAACTCAACTCTGCCGGGGTGTATGCTAGACAATTGTTCAAAAAACTATTCATATGTGACATCACACTCCTTGTCTGCTACACAAAATACCACAGGAAAAATATGGTTCTCTGAATCTTGTGCCACGGCAGACAACAACACTCCACGATACTTTCCCGTCATAAATGTCCCATCAACGACTATGATTTTCCTCATAAACAAAAACCCCTGAATCCAAGCTTCATAAAGCTACAAAAATGTACTGAAACTTCCCACAGTTATCAAGCTTCAGTGCTATCTTGCTTCCTTTATTTGCCTTCCTAAGCACGTATCGGTATGCATCTAAAATTACATACCGGTGCTCTGGAGTCCCCCTTACCATAGCCTTTGCAATATGACCTCCATTCATACATTTCCAATTACTAACATTACAACCTAAATCTAAACGAACCGTTTCCATAATTTCTTTGTTAGATGGACCTCTGCCCTCTTCAAACTTAGAATGGATGTATTCACCAATGCCATCCGCACAGGCGTGTGGATGCTTCTGTAATATGTTGTGACCCGTATGTGTGCTCATTCTTGTACCTCGTAATATAAAGCATGTTAGTACTTATATATTTGATGGCTCGCAACCACCACTTGCAATTGTTGTCTACACATTTGACACAGTACACAAATTTAGTACTCTTCACTGATTTTAAACGGAAAGGAGCCTTCAAGGAAGCAAGCTTCAACGACACAACTAGTTCGCGCTTGTTTTTGAAACTTAAACCCTAATAAAACTTCGTGTCATCTTCATAATTGTAGCCGCTTTGTGTTGTTGGTTCTACCTCCTGTGAGTTGCCTTCAACTCCAGGAAAGTTTGCAAATTCTTCTTCTGCGGTTTCTGGAATATTCATATTCAAAGGATCCATTTTTGGAATATCGATATTCAAAAGATCTTCTTCAATATCATCTAATCCACGGCTATTATGTTGTTCCATTGGAGGTGAATTTGTAAGTTCTACCGATCTACCAACCACAGACACCCTTTGTCACGGCCCAAACTCCCTCTGTATAACGTCGTGACGGAACCTAGTCTATACGACTAGGTAAGCCTAACAAATTGAGGAAAATAACAAAACGAAAGAAAAACTTGGCAACTAACAGCAGTGGATAACTGAATAACTAGTAGCAATATCGCTCGGCATGTACAATAACCAATACTCTATAAATACACAGTCTTCCTAAAATCCAAAACATCATAAGTCACAAGCTACAAAAAGAAACTAGTATCTGTATATACCAGAGTCTAATAAAAGAAGTGCGGAAGGTAAATGACATAGGGGAGAATAGAGGGGGACTCTAAGGTCTGCGGACGCGAGCAGATGTACCTTGAAGTTTCCGAAATAGCAGCAAATGCACAACTAATAGCGAGGCAGGTATGATGAACCTGGATCTGCACACGAAAACATGTGCAGAAGAGTAGCATGACTACACCACAATGGTACCCAGTAAGTGCCAAGCCTTACCTCGGTCGAGTAGTGACGAGGTCAGGTCAGACCCACTAGTATATAATAAATAAAGCAGGGGAATATAACAGTCTATTAAGAGACTGGAATTTAACAAAAGGAAAACACAACAAAAATAGCAGTACAACACAGGGGTAAACAGCAGGGGATCTCCCGAGATACCATCTCGTAGTCCCAAAGTAACTAAGCAAAGAGATCTCTCGAGGTACCACCTCATAGTCTCAAAAGTAAATGTGTAGGGAGAACTCCCGAGGTACCGCCTCGTAGTCTCAAAAGTAAATGTGCAGGGAGAACTCCCGAGGTACCGCCTCGTAGTCTCAAAAGTAACCACATAGCTCAAACCGATAAATACAATAGTTAACAACAAGATTTCTACAGTTATACTGATAAAGAACCAGGAAAAGTAGGAAATCAACTAGGCATGCTTCACAGAGTTCAAATAAGAAGTTAAAGCACGTAGACATGCGATATTAGACTAAACAGGATAACTACACGTATTGAAATAACTCACTTAAGAATGAAAACAAACTAATACTCATTTAAACGGTATAATTAATTAAAGGAAAAACAGGTTACTACTCATTAAAATAAATTGGGTTTTACAAAAAATAGGCCGTATACGTACTCGTCACCTCACGTACACGACACTCACATATCACAATAGTACCAAATCCTAAGAGGATTTCCCCCACACAAGGTTAGGCAAGCCACTTACCTCGAACCAAGCTCAATCAATCGGTAACAATGCCTTTTCCACGAATATCCGACTCTGAATGGCCCAAATCTAGCCAGAATCAATTACATACCATAAATACAACTATAAGAAACTAATCTAATTAATGAAATCAAAGCTAAAGTAAGAAATTAGAAAATCACCCCAAAAAGCCTTCCCGGGCCCACGTCTCGAAATCGGGTAAAAGTCACAAAATATGAACACTCATTCACTCACGAGCTCGGTTATGTAATTTGTTTTGGAATTCGACCTTAATTTGAGGTCTAAATCCCTATTTTACAAAAATTACTAATTATACCAAAACCCCCCAATTTCCACCATGAAAACATAAGATTGTTGGTTGAAATCTTAGGAAATATTGTGAAAGATTGAAAGACACTACTTTAGAATTACTTACCAATGATTTGGGGAAGAAAGGCTCTTTGAAAAAGTGCCTCTAGGGTTTCTTGTTTTGAAAATTTGAGAGAATGAACCAAAATCCCGTCTAAGTCCCATTTTGATCAGTTGCAGATGTCGCATTTACGACCCGGGGTTCGCACCCCGCAAATGCGAAGAATCAATCACAAATGCAAAGATCTTCGCATCTCTGCTTGCATCGCAAATGCGNTTCGCAAATGTGAACTGGCCTGATCACAAATGCGACCAATCGATCGCAAATGCGAAGTAGCCCCCCCCAGTCCCCATCGCAAAAGCGAAGACCTGGTCGCAATTGCGCAACTTGGTCTCTTCGCAAATACGAAGGTTATGTTCGCAAATGCGAAACTGACAGTTTACTGACATATCGCAAATGTGAGGCCTGACCTCGCAAATGCGAGATCAGAGACCTGCACCAGAACTGAGACACACAGGTAATATTTTCTAAGTCCAATCCACTCCTAGCCTATCCGAAACTCACCCGAGCCCTCGGGGATCTAAACCAATTACGCACATAGGTCTAAAAACATCATACAAACTTGCTCGCGTGATCAAATCGCCAAAATAACACCTAGAACTACAAATTTAGCATCAAATCAAAGGAAATTTTCAAGAAAGCTTTAAAACTTCTATTTTCACAACTGGACGTCTGAATCACGTTAAACCAACTCCGATTTTCGCCAAATTTGACAAACAAGTCATAAATATAGTATTGGACCTATACCGGGTTCCGAAACTAAAATACGGACCCGATATACAAAAAGTCAATCATTGGTCAAACATTTCAAAGTCATTAAGCCTTTAACTTTCAAATTTCAACAAAGTGCGATAACTCGAGCTAGGGACTTCCGAATTTGATTCCGGGCATACCCCCAAGTCCCAAATCATGATACGGACCCAACGGGATTGTCAAAACACAAATCCGGGTCCGTTTGCTCAAAACATTGACCAAAGTCATCTCAAATGGATTTTAAGGCAAAAAATTCATATTTTCTAAGTTTTTCAACATAAAAGCTTTTCCAGAAAAACACCCGGACTGTGTACGCAAATCGAGGAAAGCGAAAATCACGAACCTGCCGGGCTAGAATAGCCACCGGCTCCTCTTCATAAGTCAAATTCTTGTCCAACCGGATAGAGCTGAAATCTAACACGTGAGATGGATCGCCGTGATACTTTCGGAGTATCGAAACATGGAATACTGGATGAACTCATGCTAGGCTGGGAGGCAAGGCAAACGCATAAAAAACCTCCCCAACACATCGCAACACCTCAAATGGGCCGATAAACCTTGGGCTCATCTTGTCCTTCTTTCCAAACTTCATAACACCCTTCATAGGTGACACCTGGAGCAAGACCCGTTCCCCAACCATGAATGCAACATCACGAACATTCCAATACGCATAACTTTTCTGTCTGGACTAGGCGGTGCGAAGTCGATCCTGAATCACCTTAACCTTTTCCAAAGCATCGTGAACCAAGTCTGTACCCAATAATCTAGCCTCGCCCAGCTCGAACCAACCCACTGGAGACCGACACCACCTACCATACAAAGCCTCATACGGTGCCATCTGGATGCTTGACTGATCATTGTTGTTTTAGGCAAACTCCGAAAATGGCAAGAACTAATCCCAAGAACCTCCAAAATCTATCCCACCCGCACGGAGCATATCCTCTAATATCTGAATAGTGCGCTCGGACGGTCCATCCGTCTGAGGATGAAATATTGTGCTCAGCTCCACTCGGGTACCCAACTCATGTTGTACGACCTTCCAGAACCGTGATGTAAACTGCGTACCCCGGTCAGCGATGATAGATACTGGTACGGCATGAAGCTTGACGATCTCGCGGATATAAATTTGAGCCAGTTGCTCAAAAGAATAGGTAGTCATCACAAGAAGGAAATGAGCTGACTTGGTCATCCTATCCACAATCACCCAAACTGCATCAAACTTCTGCTGGGTCCGTAGAAGTCCAACCACTAAATTCATAGTGATCTGCTCCCATTTCCTCTCCGGAATCTCTAACTTCTGAAGCAACCCACATGGCCACTGATGCTCATACTTCACCTGCTGACAATTTAGACACCGAGCTACATACTCCACTATGTCCTTCTTCATCCTCCTCTACCAGTAATGCTGCCTCAAGTCCTGGTACATCTTCGCGGCACCCGGATGAATGGAGTACCGCGAGCTGTGAGCCTCTTAGAGAATCAACTCACGCAACCCATCTACATTAGGCACACATAGCCTGCCATGCATTCTCAATGCACCATCATTCCTAATAGTGACCTCTTTAGCATCACCGTGCTGAACCGTGTCCCTAAGGACAAGCAGACGGGGGTCATCATACTGACGCTCCCTGATACAATCATAAAGAGAAGACCGAGAGACCACACAAGCCAATACTTGACTCAGCTCAGAAATATCCAATCTCACAAACTGGCTGGCTAAGGCCTGAACATCCAACGCCAATGGCCTCTATGCTGCTGGTAGATATGCTAAAACTCCCCAAACTCTCTGCTCGACGACTCAAAGCATCGACCACCACATTGGTCTTCCCCGGATGGTACAAAATGGTGATATCATAATCCTTAAGCAGCTCCAACCACCTCCGCTGATGCAAGTTAAGATCCTTCTGTTTGAACAGATGCCGCAAACTTCGGTGATCGGTGTAGATCTGACAAGGGACACCATACAAATAGTGCTGCTAAATCTTCAAGGCATGAACGATAGCTGCTAACTCAAGGTCGTGGACAGGATAGCTCTTTTCATGCACCTTCAGATGTCTAGATGCGTAGGCAATCACCCTACCATCCTACATTAACACCGCGCCAAGACCAATCCGCCACGCATTACATAATACAGTATAAGACCCCGAACCTGTAGGCAATACCAATACTGGGGCTTTAGTCAAAGCTGTCTTGAGCTTCTGATAGCTCTCCTCACACTCCTCTGTCCACCTGAACGGAGCACCCTTCTGGGTCAGCCTGGTCATAGGTGCTGCAATAGATGATAATCCATCTACAAAACGACGGTAATACCCCGCCAAACCAAGAAAACTCCGGATCTCCGTAGCTGATGACGGTCTAGGCCAACTTTGCACTGCTTCCACCTTCTTCGGATCCACCTTGATCCCATCACTCGATACTACATGACCCAAGAATGCCACTGAGTCTAGCCAAAACTCACACTTTGAAATATTTTACATATAACTTCTTTTCTCTCAAGGTCTGAAGTACAGTCCTCAGGTGCTGCTCATGATCCTCCCGAGTCCGGGAGTACACCAGAATGTTATCAATAAACACAATGACGAATGAGTCAAGATAGGGCCGGAACACACTGTGCATCGAGTGCATAAAAGCTGATGGGGCATTGGTCAGCCCAAAGGACATCATGAGGAACTCATAGTGACCATACCGAGTCCTGAAAGTAGTCTTCGGGATATCTGGCTCCAGAATCTTCAACTGATGATAGCCGGAACGTAAATCAATCTTGGAAAACACCCTGGCACCATGTAGATGATCAAATAAATCATCAATACGAGGTAATGGATACTTGTTCTTCACTGTAACTTTGTTCAACTGGAGATAATCAATGTACATACGCATAGAACCATCCCTCTTCTTCACAAATAAGATAGGAGTACCCCAAGGTGACACACTGGGCCGAATGAAGCCCTTATCAAGCAACTCCTGTAACTTCTCTTTTAATTCCTTTAACTCAGGAGGAGCCATACGATACGAAGGAATAAAGATGGGCTGAGTGCCCGGCAACAAATCAATGCTAAAATTAATATCTTTGTCGGGCGGCATGCCCGAAAGATCAGTTGGAAACACATCTGGAAAGTCCCTCACTACTGGGACTGACTCAACGGTATGGGTATCAATACTGACATCTCTCACATAAGCTAGATTCGCGTCACACCCCTTCTCAACCATTCGCTGAGATTTAAGGAATGAAATAACTCTGCTGGGAGTATACTCTAAGGTACCTCTCCACTCTAATCGTGGTAATCCTGGCATAGCCAACGTCACAGTCTTAGCGTGACAATCAAGAATAGAATAATGGGGCGACAACCAGTCCATGCCCAAGATAACATCAAAGTCTACCATACTGAGCAATAATAAATCGGCTCTGGTCTCAAAACCATTAAGAGCAATCAAACACAACTGATACACGCGGTCCACAACAAGAAAATATCCCACAAGAGTAGACACATAAATAGGGGAACTCAAGGAATCACGAGATATTCCAAAATACGGGACAAAATAAGAGGACACATAGGAATAAGTGGAGCCTGGATCAAATTAAATCGCCGCATCTCTATGACAGACCAGAACAATACCTGTAATGATAGAGTCGGAAGCAACTACCCCTGTACGAGCCGGAAGAGCATAATACCTGGCCTGGCCTCCCCCTCTAAGGCGACCTCGACCTCCACCTCGAGCTAGCTGAGCAGGTGAGGCGGTAGCTGGTGCTAGAATCATAGCCTGAGGACCCGGTGGAGCACGCGGTAGTTGAGACGTCTGTGGAGGTACACCCCTCATAAGTCTGGGTAAATCCCTCACCATATGGCGGGTGTTGCCACACTCAAAACAAGCTCTCAAAGAGCGTGGCTGTTGTGACTGGCTCGGGCCAGGTCTGCTGGACTGACCGCTAAAAGCACCCCGTGCAGGAGGCACACTAGACACTGGAGGTGCATAATAAGGCTCCTGGGGTCTCGAAGGGTCCGGAATACCACTGGCAGCTAGAAGAGCTGAATGAACGGGGTGACTCACATAACCCCTACCATGGCGAACTGCAGCTGGGGCACGAGTACCACTGTAAGTGCCAGACTCTCGAGACCTCTTGGCCTCCCTCTCCTTTCTATCCCGAGCGAGCATTCCCTCCAATCTCCTAGCAATACTCACAACTTACTAGTAAGAAATATCCATCTCCAAGTCTCGGGCTATGCTAAGCATGATACTGGGGTGGAGTCCCTCGATAAACCGACGAACCCTCTCTCAAACTATGGCAACCAAGGCTGGTGCAAGTCGGGACAAATCACTGAAACGAACTGCATACTCTGACACAGTTAAAGCACCCTAGCGCAGCTGCTCAAACTCCGCGCGCCATGCCTCCCTGAGGCTCTGAGGGACATACTCTCTCAAAAATATATTTGAGAACTGAGTCCATGTAAGTGAAGCTGCCTCATCCGGACTACTCAACTCATAAGCACGCCACCACTGATAGGTTGTTCCTCTAAGCTGGAATGTAGTAAAAGAAACTCCACTCGACTTTGCTATGCCCATAGTATGGAGAATACGGTGACACTCCTCCAGAAAACCCTGGGCATCCTTTGATGGCAATCCACTGAAGGTAGGAGGGTGGTATTTCTTGTACCTCTCAAGTCTGAGTTGCTCCGCCTCAAAAACTGCTGCCCTAACCTCGGGCTGAACTGGAGCTACCGGCGGCACTAGTATGATCTCTGGATCCTGTTCTACCTGAACTCGCTGCTCTAGGGTACTGGCGACAGGAGTCTGTGCTCATCCCCCGGTCTAAGATATGGCAGGAGCAAGTGGAACCAATCCAGCCTGAGCCAAGGTGCTGAACATGCTCAGAAATTGGGCTAGAGTCTCCTGGAGGGCTGGTGTAGCAACAGGTACCTCAGGTACCTGCCCTCCAGCTGGAGCTACTGGGGGCTCCTCTGTAGCAGCTCGTGCGAGTGTTTTGGCTACACCGTGTGGACGTCCTCAACCTCTACCCGACCCCAGCCTCTCATGGCTCTAGCAGAGGGCATAAGTGCCTGGTCGTTAGATCCTCCGGTACGGGTCCTCACCATCTGTGAGAAAGAATAGAATACATAAGTTTAGAATTTTTTGATGTCAACAAATTTCGCATGACAAGGAATCAAAGAAGTATAGTTTTTTTTCTAACAGTTCCATAGCCTCCCGAAGATAAGTACAGACGTCTCCGTACTAATCCGCGAGACTCTAATAAACCGGCTTGTGACTCACGACACCTATAAACCTAGCTCTGATACCAATTTGTCATGGCCCAAACTCCCTATGTATAACGTCGTGATGGCACCTAGTCTCTTCGACTAGGTAAGCCTAACAAATTGTGGAAAATAACAAAATGAAAGAAAAACTTGGCAACTAACAGCAGTGGATAACTGAATAACTAGTAACAATACCGCTCGGTATGTACAATAACCAATACTCTATAAATACACAGTCTTCCCAAAGTCCGGAACATCATAAGTCACAAGCTATAGAAGGAAACTAGTATCTCTATATACCAGAGTCTAATAAAAGAAGTGCGGAAGGGAAATGACATAGGGGAGAATAGAGGGGGACTCCGAGGTCTACGGACGCGAGCAAATGTACCTTGAAGTTTCCGGAACAACAGCAAATGCAAAACTAATAGCGAGGCTGGTATGATGAACCTGGATCTACACACAAAAACATATGCAGAAGAGTAGCATGAGTACACCACAATGGTACCCAATAAGTGCCAAGCCTAACCTCGGTCGAATAGTGACGAGGACAGGTCAGGACCACTGGCATATAATAAATAAATAAGGGGAATATAACAGTATATTAAGAGACTAGAATTTAACAAAAGGAAAACACAGCAAAAATAGCAGTACAACACAGGGTTAAACAGCAGGGGATCTCCCGAGATACCGTCTCGTAGTCCCAAAGTAAATAAGCAAAGAGATTTCCCGAGGTACCTACTCGTAGTCTCAAAAGTAAATGTGCAGGGAGAACTCCCGAGGTACCACCTCGTAGTCTCAAAAGTAAATGTGCAGGGAGAACTCTCGAGGAACCGCCTCGCAGTCTCAAACCGATAAATACAACAGTTAACATCAAGATTTCTATAGTTATACTGATAAGGAACAAAGAAAAGTAGGAAATCAACTAGGCATGCTTCATAGAGTTCAAATAAGCAGTTAAATTACGTAGACATGTGATATTAGACTAAACAGGATAACTACATGTATTGGAATAGATCAATTAAGAATGAAAACAAACTAATACTCATTTAAACGGTATAACTCAAATTAAAGGAAAAACAGGTTGCTACTCAGTAAAATAAATCGGGTTTTACAACAAATAGCCTGTGTACGTACTCGTCACCTCAGATACACGGCGCTCACATATCACAACAGTACCAAATCCTAAGGGAATTTCCCCCACACAAGGTTAGGCAAGCCACTTACCTCGAACCAAGCTCAATCAATCGGTAACAATGCCTTTTCCATGAATATCCAATTCTGAATGGCCCAAATCTAGCCAGAATCAATTACATACCATAAATACAACTATAAAAAACTAATCTAATTAATGAAATCAAAACTAAAGCAAGAAATTAAAAAATCACCCCAAAAAGCCTCCCCGGGCCTCCATCTCGGAATCGGGTAAAAGTCACAAAATATGAACACTCATTCACTCACGAGCCCAGTTTGGTAATTTGTTTTGGAATCCGACTTTAATTTGAGGTCTAAATCGTCATTTTACAAAAATCCCTAATTCTATCCAAAACCCCAATTTTCACCATGAAAACACAAGATTTTTGGTTGAAATCTTAGGAAATATAGTGAAAGATTGAAAGAAACTAGTTTAGAATCACTTATCAATGATTTGGGGAACAAAGGTTCTTTGAAAAAGCGCCTCTAGGGTTTCTTGTTTTGAACATTTGAGAGAACGAACCAAAATCCCGCCTTAGTCCCACTTTGATCAGTTGTAGATGTCGCATTTGCGACATGGGATTCGCAAATGCGAAGAATCAATCACAAATGCGAAGATCTTCACATCTCTACTTCCATCGTAAATGCGATACATTGTTCGCAAATGCGAAGTAGCCCCCCCTCCCCAGTCCCCATCGCAAAAGCGAAGACCTGGTCGCAATTGCGCAACTGAGTCTCTTCCCAAATGCGAAGGTTATGTTCGCAAATGTGAAACTGACAGATTTGCTGCCATATAGCAAATGCGAGGTTTGACCTCGCAAATGCGAGATCAGAGGCCTGCACCAGAACTAAGACACACCAACAATATTTTCTAAGTCCAATCCACTCCGTAGCCTATCCGAAACTCACCCTAGATCTCGGGGCTCTAAACCAATTATGCACACAGATCTAAAAATTCATACGAACTTGCTCGCGCGATCAAATCGCCAAAATAACACCTAGAACTACGAATTTAGCATCAAATCAAAAGAATTTTTCAAGAAAACTTTGAAACTTCTATTTTCACAATCGAGCGTCTGAATCACGTGAAACCAACTTCGTTTTTTGTCAAATCTGACAGATAAGTCATAAATATAGTATTAGACCTATACTAGGTTCCGAAACTAAAATACGGACCTGATATCCAAAAAGTCAAACATTGGTTAAACATTTCAAAGTCATTAAGCCTTTAACTTTCAATTCACAAAGTGCAATAACTCGAGCTAGGGACTTCCGAATTCGATTCCGAGTATACGCCCAGGTCCCAAATTACGATATGGACCCACCGGGACCATCAAAATATGAATCCGGGCTCATTTGCTCAAAATATTGACCGAAGTCAACTCAAATGGATTTTAAGGCAAAAATTTCATATTTTCTCAGTTTTTTAACATAAAAGCTTTTCCGAAAAAATACCCGGACTGCGCACGCAAATCGAAAAAATCTAAAATGAGGTATTTAAGGCTTCAAATCGCAGAATTAGGTTCTAAAACATAATATGACCTATCGGGTCATCACATCCTTAGAATGGGCCTATTTTCATCTTCCAAATAAAAGCTCAAACTATCATAATTCTTTATTTTAAAGGGAGCTATTTTCTTGTGCTTTTCACCAATGCTATGCATGTAAGTTATGGAGATATCACTCGGATAACAAGTTAATTGACAACCGGCAATAATCTTGTCAACAAACTCATCATACGCAACATCTCTACATACCTTTATTAGAACCGTCTCTTTACTCTTCGAACGCCAGGTAAAACAGGTAGAGCACTCCACCCATTCACCATAATAATCAACTCCCAATACAATATAATCAACCATTTTGTAATGAAATACCTGAAAATATCACAAATATATAAATAATTGGTATAAAGAATCAACTTTTTTTGCAAACATCCTAATGATGTTTCAAACTTTCTAAGAAGATGTTTAAAACATCTTGAGAATATACTTAGGATGTTTGAAATATCCTGAGAGGATGTTTGAGATATCCTGAGAGGATGTTTGAAACATCCTGAATGGACTTTCAGGATGTTTGAAACAGCTACCTATAATTATATCAGGATGTTTTAAACATCTCACCGGATGTTTGAAACATCTCACCGGATGTTTAAAGAATCACAGAAAACCTGATATTTGTAGAGGAAAAAAATAAGATTAAACACCAATCTTTACTTACCAACAGTGACGAATAGACTGAATATCTCCCTTGAAATAATGCACAAGTCAATTTAGCAAATCACGATCAAGTGTTTCTCAATGGTGCAAGGGTCAATCTCCAATTGTTCTTGTTCTTTTTTCACCAATCTTTCTCAACAAAGAACAAGAATCTCAAAGACAAAGATCTGTGAAAAAATAATATCAGGATTAAAGAAAGAAGAAGAAGAGATTGAACACAGCAGAAAAAATAAGAAGAAGAAGAAGAAGAAGAAGAAGAAGAATAGGAAAGATGTAGGTTTTGGTGAATTGGGAATGAGGAATGGGGGCCGGAAGCGGGAATGAGAGTTGGGGAGGGTTTCCATTTTTTAGAGAGTGTGGGGCCCATTTGGGGCAGTTGTGATAATTGTAAAAGTTTGGGACTTTTTTAAAACCTAGTTATAAATATTAAACACTAACAATGAAAGTGTTCTTTTTATACCAATCTTAACACTTTTGTCTTATAAATTGCTTTAAGTGTTCAAAAGTCTTATAAATTTAATTCCCCAGGGAGAGATAAATGGAGACTCTGTACTTTCACTACTTTGGATAGATCGGAAAGTGAGAACTAGAGATGAGAGAATTTCAAAAAGGATGAGAGAATCTCAAAAAGGTTGGCTACAACATAAACTCAAAAGATAAAGTGGATAAGAAAAGAGAATGAATTAGATTAAAGATTTATATATGGAGTACCGGATGACCAACCATATTGTTGTTTTCTCGTTTTAAAGCCATGTTTCGACATGATTCATAATTATGAGGATATATATAAAAGCAATCAGAGTTAATTTTTTTAAATATTAATATTAAAAGTAAATATGGACATATTCTTTTTCATAATTTCACGCTTAAAAGTATTTTTTTTAAAAGATGGACAAAATACAAACCTTTTTTTAATCTTATTGGTGGAAGAAAAAGTATTGGTGGAAGATGTCACGATCCAAAATCTGTTAAAGGTCGTGATGGCGCCGGACACCGCTGTCAGGCAAGCCAAAAATAAATACTTAATTTGGTTATTATTTTAATATTTTTGAAATCATATTTTCTTCAATTAAATAGTAAAATAAGGAATTTACATAGTAAATAATAATACTTTTAACAATTGCAATACCAGACAACCCAAATCACCCCAAAACCCTGTGTCACAAGTGCATGAGCCTCAACTAGGAATGTAAAATAAAATACAACATCTTCCCGGAATACAAATTCGGACAAGAGAAATATCAATACTCTGAAGGAGACTCTACTGGCTGCGAACTCGTAATGTGGAATGCAACTCACCTAATTCCCTGCAATAACCGCGCCTCTGCGCCCACAAGGTCACTAGACATATATGCACTTGCACAAAACTGTGCAACAAGTGTAGTATGAGTACGTAAATCAACGCGTACCCAGTAAGTATCTCGCCTAACCTCGAAGAAGTAGTGACGAGGGGTCGACTTCGACACTTACTATGGGCTATAAATAAAATATCAATGATATAATTAAGCATGGATTAGGTAGAACAGCTGTAAGCTCAATATCATGAAATAAGTAAGCAATTCTTTTGTTCATAAAAAATTTCCAAATTTATTTTCATCATTTAACATTTTTATATCTCGGGCCAATGAAAACAATATCAATTATTATCAATTCCAAAAATATATCATGCGCAAATTATGTCGAGATCGTACGACCTGATCCAATATAATATTTAAACTGTGCACTGCCAAGGGTCGAACGGTATGAACCATAGATGTATCTATCTGCTACCGAGGCGTTTGACCCGCTCCACAAAAGAGAAAACACATTTAACAACCAATTCAAGATTTTTTCAGGGGCAAATATTCCAAAATTTCAAATTCTCATTTAACTGTCAAGTAAATGAAGTTTAACTTATTTACAATTCCTTTATCGAGTTCCTAAATGTCTTAAACAATTAAATTAACAAGTAGGGCGCAAACATCGCAAGTACAACATGATAAGGGTCCTAGACTACCCAGACATAAGCATAATAGTAGCTACGCACGGACTCTCGTCACCTCGTGCGTACGTAGCCCCCACAAATAAGAACACATAATGATTTGATTCACCTAAGGGGTTAATTCACTCTTACAAGGTTAGAAAGGAGACTTATCTCGCTCCGAAATTCCATAACCGGCTCCAAAACCTTTCCAGCAACTCAAACCAATGCTCATCGCTCCAAAACTAGTCATAAAGGTGCAAATCTATAAATATATACTCTAATACTCATAATAATTCAATTTATAAAAATTTTCAACTTCGCTCGAAAAATCTATAAAGCAACCCTCGGGACCACGTGCCCGGATTCCGAAAATTTTCGAAGACAAACACTACCCATAGCAGTATGAACTCAAATATATAACGTATTCTCAATTTCATGCCCAAATTCGTGATCAAAATCCAAGAATACCAATTTCTAGGTTTTTCTTCAAAATCCTAAATTTCCACTAATTTTCATGTTTAAATCCATATATAAACCATGTATTTAACTCACAATACGTGAGAATTACTTACCTCATGAAGGATGACAAAATGGCACTTCAAAATCGCACCCAAGACCAGCTTCAACGAGAGAAAGAAGGTGAAATGAGCCAAAACCTGAATTGGCTAACTTATACATTCTGCCCAAGCGATTTTCGCACCTGCGAAGCCAAAGGCCGCTTTTGCGGCGTCACTTCTGTGGCACCAAGACCGCTTCTGCGGAAAACACTAGAGGCCGCCCCTTCGCACCTGCGGACAATATCCCGCTCCTGCAGATGCGGATGGAGTCTCGCACCTGCGGGCACTACCTAGCTCGCCCAAAATCGCTTCTGCGACCCTCCTGGCCGCTTCTGCGACTCCGCACCTGCGGCCAAAAACTCGCAGGTGCGGTTACACGAGATACCAACTGCCTTAGTATTTTCCATAGTCCAAAAATCAATCCAGTAAGCATCCGAAACTCACCCAAGGCCCCCAGGATCCCGTCCAATCACACCAACCAGTCCAATAGCATAACACGGACTTGCTCGAGGCCTCAAATACATCAAACAACATCGAAATCATGAATCACACCCTAATTCAAGCTTAATGAACTTTAGAACTTCAAACTTCTACATTCGATGCCGAAACCTATCAAATCACGTCCGATTGACCTCAAATTTTGCACACAAGTCACATTCGACATTACGGACCTACTCCAACTTTCGAAATCGGAGTCCGACCCCGATATCAAAAAATTCACTACCGGTCAAACTTCTTAAAATTATCCAAATTTCCAACTTTCGTCCAAATGACCCCAAAATGACCTATGGACCTCCAAATCCGCTTCCGGGCGCGCTCCTAAGACCGGAATCATCATATAGAGCTATTCTCGGACTCAGAATCCCAATCGGACATCGATAACATTGAAATGCACTTCAACCCAAATTTATGAAATCTTTCCAAAATTCCAACTTTCCACAATAGGCGCCGAAACGCTCCCGGGTCATCCAAAACCCGATCCGAACATACGCCCCAAGTCCAAAATCATCATACGAACCTGTTGGAACCTTCAAATCCCGATTGCGAGGTCGTTTACTCAAAAATCACACCTTAGTCAATGCCTCCAACTTAAAGCTTCTGAAATTAGAATTGTCTTTCCAAATTAATCTCCGAACTTTCCCGAAACTCAATTCCGACCACACGTACAAGTCATAATACCCGAAGTGAAGCTACTCATGGCCTCAAACCGCCGAACGAAGCGCTAGAGCTCAAAACGACCGGTCTGGTCGTTACATTCTCTCCCACTTAAACATACGTTCGTCCTCAAACATGCTAAGAACTGCTCTGGAGTTGTCCGTAATCATTGGTCAAAACCTCGTGCACCTACCCGTGCTACCACAACCCAGTTGAGCACATTAGCTCGAGCCAATCTGAAGATCTTCCTCTTTATTTAGTCAAGTCTTAGAGTCAAATTCCAATATCCGGAATTCTCCACCAGGCCTGTTTCCAACATCCGGACACAATATCAATCACTACACACTGCACCAAACATGATTGTATACCCTTACTAAATTCTTACCATGCACCGAATAATTCACATAACCATAATATCATCCTCCGATAACAATAGCCAAAATTTCACGAATCTGATGCCCACAATACACTTCATGACATGTATAAGTCATGTTCCAACTCTTGAAATGCTGCCACGATGGAAGAGATGTGCAGAAATTCATAACCAACTGCCGAGTCAACAAATCATTAGGTTTTTTCTCTTGACAAGAACCATTACCTCATTATGAACCAAATAACGATATTTGCTCTCCAATATGCTTCATATAAATATGATCGCACTGGTCCCAGGTCCAAAAATCTCGTCTCACCCAGTACAAGTCGTTCCGGAAATAAGCCACCACAAACACTACCAAAGGTCTCATATGATGCCACCATGTGCCAACAATCCACAAACTCGAATATGGTACATAAGGAAAACAAACTCTGAAAAGAACTACTCAACCCACGTAACTAATTAAACAACCGAAAGGTGTCATGAATCATTTCTCAGAAAATGCGGGACAAAACACACAGGAATAGATATAGGGAACTCTGCTCAACATCACATTGTTGCGGTGTGCAACCTGATCCACACATGATACCGTTACGGCGTGCAACCCGATCCAACCATGATACCCATTGAGGCATGCCACCCGATCCCAACAACATATCCGTGGCGGCGTGCCACCCGATCCACACATTATAATCTAAAGAAAACACACCTCAAGCCATAACGCTCATACTCACGAAATGCCTGAATATCAACCATAAGCACGCCAAGTGCATAATACAAATCATGGGGAGACGGGTAGCATCATACACTATAAAACTCAAGCACAACTAAGGTGCGATATATGATCTGCATTT